>JAJGRX010001399.1:0-170425 GCA_025461125.1 Carex kokanica | reverse complement strand
AGTTTCCAACCTTGATTCTTCTTGAGCTGCATCCAGACTTCGAAAGCTTCTGCAAAGGCCCTCCAGTCAAATTCTGTTGGAGGCTGGAGTGCCGAGCATGCATTAACCATCTGCAGATTGTCTGATCTGAATATACAGTTGTTTAAACCCAGATTCGAAACAAAACTAACTGCCTCCCTCCCAGAGCAATTGCCTCAGCCTGGAGGGGACAGCAAGCTGTTGTTGGGTTGAACTGGTATGCTAGCAGATTCTCTTTGCTGATGATCTGAAATCCACAGCCTCCATGCCAATTGTGAGACCAAGAGCCGTCGACATAGCAGTCTGTGTCAGAGGATGTCAGTTGTTCCTGTCGGACTATTGGGTGTGAAGATCTCACACCCGGGTTAGCAAGCAAAGTTTCAGTCTGGATGGCCTTGAGGTACTGCTGGAACAAGGGTGGTGTAGGAGTTTTACCCGCATATGACTTGTCATTTCGGCATCGCCAAATTGCCCACATCATATTGACACAGGTTGTCCACTGCTCATCATTCAACTGGTCTGCCAATGCTCTAAATATCTGTGAGACGCTTCCCTGTAAAGCATCCGATCTGAGCACATATGGACCCATAAACCAACAGAGTCGAGCAAAGGGGCAGGTGAAGAGCATGTGCAGCATACTCTCTTCCTCTCCACACAAAGCACAAGCGGGGTCCCCTTTTGACAGTCTTCTAAACAGGGTTAGGCTTAGTGGTAGGGCATTTTTAGAACATTTCCACAGAAACATTCTAAGTCTAGGTTGTATGTTGCCCTTTTTCCAGATAGCTCTTGACAGCTCCTTTTCCTCTATTCCTTGCTGACTGGGGGGACTTGTGATGGCGTCATACATCTTTTTCACCGAGAAACACCCCGATGTCGTGAGCTTAAATACCAGGATATCCTCCCTGGTAGGATTGTTTGGTGGTCTAACTGATGATAGAATAGTGAGACATCCTGAGAGGCCAAACAATGCTACCAGCTTCTCATTATCCCAACCTATCTGATTATCTGCGTGGTATTTGTGATATGTTCACAGGCCAAATGCCAATGGGAATAGTGGGCCCCACCTCCGTTTTGTATATGATTTTACGTGATTTCAATGGAGTCACCTCTGTTGGTATCTGTGCATTGGGATTATTAATTGGTGGTTGTGGGCAGAGTGGAAAAAATGTGTCTGCCGTGACTAACACGCTGTGACTTTAATCTCGTGTCGTGCCGTGTCATGATCAAAATATTCAGGGGTGGTCACGGCACGCGAATAGTCACGCCACGTGAGTGTGTCTAAATGTGTCGTGACCATACGTGACTCGCGTGACCATTTAATCATAATTTAGGTTAGTTTATTCAAGATTCACCATTAAATCAATATCTAATTAATGGTCCTAATTATACGTGACTCGCGTGACTACGTGCCGTGATGTGCTAAAGTTTTAAAAGATGGACACAGCACGCGAATGGTCATGGCACGGGACACGCGAGTCACGGCACATAACTGACGCATGCCGTGCCGTTCCATACCGTAACCGTGTCATTTCGTGACGGAGCTAGCTCGGCCGGGCACATTTTTCCCACTCTACTTATGGGTACCACAGTACACAAAATACTACTATGGTTAAAGATTTAATTGGTATGTGATACAACCACCAAAGATGTAGATTTTTTATGGTGTGTATTTTGGATAAAGCTGATTGAAAGTAAGGGCTATTTTCTGACTACGTTTTGGAATTAAAAGTTTATATTGGAAAAAAAATTAATTTTTAAATTGAAACAAATAAATCAAATAGAATGGAACATAAAAAATTATAGAATTTTAATTGATAATCATTCAACAAAGTAATTAAGCTGATACATTAAATTAGTACACATCAAATATATATTGATGAATACATTCAATAGTAAAAAGTTGAATAATGCAGATATACTGTTAAATTTGACAATAATTAATTTTTGATGACTTCACATGACATAAAACTAATTACTTATAATATATAATCATGAGAAATACAATGGCGTGACGGTGTTGTTTTTAAGAACATTGAACAAGTTATTGCATGTGAATAAAATATTATTCCTTCAACGCTTATATATTTTTTATATTTTCTAGTTCTTTTAGGTTACAATATATTCTCATTACACGTCTGATAATAATACGGAAATCACATATATAGGTAGGGCTGCACAAAAAATTCGTAGTCGTAATTCGATTCGAGTTTGATTCGAAAAAGTTCGGAAAAAATTCGATTCGAAATTGAGTTCGTTCGAAATTATTTCAAACCAAACTTAGTTCGAAATTAATTCAAACCAAACTCAAACTGGACCTAGTTCGTTCGAAATAGGTTCGCAAACCAAATTTAGTTCGAAATTAACTCAAACGTGAACCGTTAATTTCTGCTGATAACTTATGTTCACTATGAAAATATAAGCCGTCCAGTCCATAATTGCTTTGAATTCTGACTTCTGAAACAGAAAGCCCGGTCCAATTACAAGCTCAAATAAAAAAATTCACAGGTTTATATCAGAAATTTTGTTTTTTATGGTAGGGTACTGAGTTTTTCGGATAATCCAGTCTCAACTCTCTCGTTTTTTTCTTTGTTTTGATAAAGTTATTATTAATTTGATAAATTTGTTCAATTAATTTCAGCTTTAAGAAACTATTAATAATAAAAAATAAAAATAAAATAAATATTGTACCTTTATCATTTTTTTTACAACAATACATTTTTTGGCATTTTTGCATTTATTTTCGGACCGTTCGTTTTACCGTGGGAATTCAACGGTCGATCTGTAACAAAATCATTTCAAATCTGATATAGAATGATCAAGGTACAATATTGAACGTAACCAACATAAAAGTTCGGAAGTTTTATTATGTATGAGCTTTGATCCAACACGAAATGTTTATGGCCATACGATACTTCAATTTTCGATCAACTAGATGGATGGGTAAATGAAAACAAAATTCTATCAAACTTTCATGAAGATGATAAATGCAATGCCCTTTGATTTCAACGGCCCTGATTGGTCAACGGACGACATGTTTACGTGCGCTTTCATTAACTTAGAAAGCAAGAGTATATGTTTCATAAGACAAAACTCTTGCCTTGTGAGTTAATGAAGGTGCACGAAAATATATCGTCTGTGATTCGATCGGGACCGTTGAAATCAAAGAGCACTGCATTTATCATCTTCCATGAAAGTTTGATAAAATTTTGTTTTGATTTACCCATCCATCTAGTTGATCGAAAATTGAAGCATCGTATGGCATAAACATTTCTGTTGGATCAAAGCTCATACATAATAAAACTTTTGAACTTTTATGTTGGTTACGTTCAATATTGCACCTTGATCATTCTAGATCAGATTTGAAATGATTTTGTTGCAGATCGACCGTTGAATTCCCACGGTAAAACGAACGATCTGAAAATAAATGCAAAAATTGCCAAAAAAATGCCAAAAAATGCAAAAAAAAAAATGTATTGCTGTCAAAAAAAATGAAAAAAAATTTGTCAAAAAAATGATCAAGGTACAATATTTCTTTTATATGTCTAAAAAATGCAAAAAATGCTATTATTGATCAGCTATTCATTTAGAAAAAAAAATTATATGTATTGTTGTAAAAAAAATTCAAAAACAAAAAATACTTATTTATTTGATAAAAAAATAATAAAAATAAAAATAAACATGCAAAAAGTAAAAAAATGTAAAAAGTTTGAAAATATAATTTTTATTTTTTCCAAATTATTTGCTGCCTAATTTTATTTTGTATCACTGCAATGCATTTTGAGACTCACTCAATAAAATATTAAATAAAATATAAACTAAGCGAGTGACCCCACAAATCCTACAATCCGATCACCTCAATAATTTCACACCCTTAGATCTATCATCTTACCAACGTCTAGATCTCTTCCATGTCATCAATCCGCTCCCTTTCCATTCAACCAATTAATCCGCTATTTTTTCCGCCACTGCCTCCAATTTTTTTCCCTTTTTCCCGCTAATTTACGCCAAAACCGCTCGCCCAAATTTCTCTCCCGCTAAGTACCAAAATAATCTCCCTTACGTCTTCTCTCTCTCTAGTGGCCTCTCACAACAAAGACTCCTCTCTTGTCCAAATCTCCTGTTGCGTACGTTCAAACTGAGTGTGGTATTTGGTTATAATTAATTTTGAAGTGCTTAAGTTTTTATTTAAATTGTACTTCTATTGATATTTGAGTTTTATTTAAATTGTATTTTGAATACTTTGGAGTGCTTGAGTTTTTATTTAAATTGTACTTCTATTGATATTTGGGTTTTATTTAAATTGTATTTGAATACTTGAGTTTTTATTAAGTGCTGTAATTTCGCACTATGGCCCAGTCAGAAGTCATAAATCGTAAGTCGTAACAAAGTTCGTAAAGGTTCGAAATTGAGTTCGTAAAAAATTGGTTCGAAATTGGGTTCGTTCGAAATTGAGTTCGTTCGAAATTTATCAAACCAAACCTACTTCGAAATTAATTCAAACCAAACTCAAACTGGAGGTAAGTTCGATTCGGTTCGGTTCGTTTGCAGCCCTATATATAGGTGATCATCATTATCATTGTACTTTTGTATCATCATCAGACACACCTTGAGAATTGTGTGTGTGTACATATAGAGTGATGCTTCTATGGACATAAGGACATATTTGTAAAATGAACATATTTTCATTTTCAAAGTTCAAATAGTCGATCCGACCGTTCAACATTATCTCCATATTAAAATGTACTTGGAGGTCAAATTTTACATTTTTTTGAATTTTTTTACTATTTATTAAGTATTTTACAAAACTAGTCAAAATTCAGACCATTGAATTTTGTAAAATACTTAATAAATAGTAAAAAAAAAATTTAAAAAAATGTAAAATTTGACCTCCAAGTACATTTTAATATGGAGATAATGTTGAACGGTCGGATCGACTGTTGGAACTTTGAAAATGAAAATATGTTCATTTTACAAATAGGTCCTTATGTCCATAGAAGAATTTGCCATATCTCCATTCCATTATTAAGCACGTTGGGTGTCCGATCCGCTAACGGCTACGATTGAAAGATTAATTTTTGAATTTAATCTCAGCTCTCCAATCACATAATCTATCTTCTTTGATTAAATGCATCTGTTTTAGGTGTAGAAGTTTAAATTTATTTACAAACATACTCGCCACACATACCGCCACATGATGCGTTACAATTAAAATTAAACAGACTCTAAAATTTAGCGATATAATTATTCGTTTCCTTATTTATTTGTTTTCTTATTTCTCCATCTCTAATTGATATTTTATATTTAGCGGATCACAATGCAAATCAATTTTTTGTTCACTTCCTTATTTATCTACTTCCTTATTTCTATACATATTACTGTGATAAATCTAGAATATATTTCTAATTTTATTTTTTTTATGAAAATTTGTCATTTTGTATGAGAATTTATTTTTGTTATATTATTATATATTCTGTTGCAACGCACGGGTACGATACTAGTATATATATATATATGAGGAGAGATCAGATGACACCCTACATTTTCAAAGTCCAAACAGTCGATCTAAACCGTTCAACATGATATATATATTAAAATGTGCTTGCAGATCAAATTTTACATTTTTTTCAATTTTTTTTATATTTATTAAGATGGTACAAAAATTCAATGGTCTGAAAACAACGATTTTGTAAAATATTTCATAAATAGTAAAAAATTCAAAAAAATGTAAAATTTGATCTGCAAGCAAATTTTAATATATCCATCATATTGAAAGGTTTAGATCGACTGTTTGGACTTTGAAAATTTTGAAAATGCACGGTGTCATCTGATGTCACCAAAAAAGGGTGTCATCCGATCCCTCCTCTCTCTATATATATATATATAATTGTCAAACGGAACAAATAAATAATAGTCTATAAGAACAATACTTATATATTAGAGGAACTAATTAATTTGATGTTAAAAACATACAATCAACCAGTCAATTTTCTATTATTATATGTTGAAAGCAACTAACTTACTGTTAATAACAACTTAGCATATTTTGCTAAAAATTCATGAGTATTTTGTAGACAACTTTAATCCAGTTTGTTTTGATCTATCTTATACTATTCATATATTATTGCAATCAATAAATAACTATTTTTAGTGGCTCCACTAAAACATCAGTTTTTATTTTTTTTAATAGCAAACAATTTTAAACTTAAATGTTAAAATTAAAAACATTAGATGTGATCTATATTATTATCTCTACATGCACATAGAAAATATTACTTTTCGATTTTGGTTTTGTATAAATCAATAAGTTTAAAAATCAACATTCAGAATTTATATACATATATAGATGCATTTTTCAAGCTCTTGATACAAATCAAAACAAAATCGAAATATCATAATATTTTACATATGCGTAGAGAAAATGATATCGATCATATCTAACATTTAGTTTGATATTTAAATATTTAAGTTATTTAAGTTCTAAAAATAATGACAGAAAAGATAAAAAAAAAAAAAAAATTAACCCTCTTTATAAATAATATAGGAGTCCTCAACTAATATTTTTATTGTTCCCACCCTTGTTTTCCGGAGAACTTGGGTGGGTGGCCCTAACCCCTACACAAATATTTTACAACAATTGGTGGGACTTTAAAAATCAACTAAAACATGTGCGTGGTATATAATGAGGAGATAGGAGTGGAGATAGGAGTAGGTCCGATGGGCATTGGACCTACTTTTAAGTTCAATTAGCTCTAGCACCGTACGATTAGCATTAAATCTGTCCGCACGAAAATTGATACACACTCGCATGGATTTTGATACGGAGTGCACGAATCTTGATGCTGATCGGATGGTGATCACACCCATCGAACCAAAGTAGGTCTGATGGGCATCAGACCTACTCTGAATTCTATAATGAGAGCGGCTTGAATCCGATGATCATAGAATCAAATTTGAGTTTAATGAATTTGAGATCCGTTCGATACGTATTAAGATTCATGCATATTGCTTTGAAATTAGTGCATACTTTGTTATGCGCACAACTTAAAGCGTATCGGATGGACACCAAATCCATCAGACTCAAGTTTAATTTTAATGCCATTGGATCCATGTTTTGATTGCGGCTGATGGGCAACTAGCCAATGGTTCCAGCGGGCCCCACCTAATTTTGTGTTCGATTTTATGTGCGTGGTTTCTTATACAGGTTTAGGTCGGCCTAAAATTTTGATCGAGATCTAAAATTTTCTAAGATTGTAATATTTGTGACTATCTTCGGTTAAAAGTGTTTTTTTAACTGTTAATATCATTTCTCATATTTCTGTTGGTAATAGCGATATTCTCATAAATAACAATTATGTCGGTATGCTCTTAGTAATTGTTAATTTTTACTCTCATGATAGTGGCATATTCTTGTCAAAAACTTACATGAATGCATTTGTCTAATATTAGTCTGAATGTATGCATCTAGTAATTTTAAGTTTTTTTTCCTAATTTTTCATAATTATAAGTGCATGCATCCAATAATTTTAAATAAAAGCGAGCATTTATTCGTATGAAAGATTTAATTAATTACAATTATTACCTAACAATTTTCGGTATAGTGTTCTTAATTTTTTAAGCTTGAGATATTATTGTTTTTGTTTAATACTAGATAAACAATTTTTTTTTTGTGAAATACGTACAAATCTCCCACCGTTTTTTTTATTAATAGGAAAAACAAAACAAAAAATATTAACAATGAGGAATAGTTTTGCTAGATTTTAGAAAATAGAAAGATGTTATGGTTTGTAACATCCAGGGCATTGTAGCTGGACGTTATAATCTATAACGTCTAGTTAATCTGATCGCTAATGATATCTAATTAACAAAAAACACTAGCCGAATGTTATATATCATAACTTCCAGCTACAGTGTTTTTTTTTTTTGCTTCGGTTTGTGAATTTTTTTGGAAAGAAAAAAAACACTGTAAATGGACATTATAGACCATAACGTTCAGCTACAGTGTTTTTTTCTTGCTTCGGTTTGCAAATTTTTTTGGAAAGAAAAAAAAAACACTGTAGCTGAACATTATAGAACATAACGTCCAGCTACAGTGTTTTTTTGTTAATTAGAGATCATTAGCGATCAGATTAACTGGTCGTTATGGTTTATAACGTCCAGCTACAGTGCCCTGGACATTACAAACCATAGTGTTCTTTCTATTTTTCAAAATCTAGCGAAACTGTTCCTCATTATCGATATATTTTTTTTGTTTTTCCTATTAATAAAAAAAACCGAACCTCCCACATCATGCGTCAAGTGGATATGTCATAGGAATTCATATCACCTGAGAGTTAAATATTGTTTTTTGGCACGGGATCGCACATTAACTGGTGAAATCAAATAATGGATTAAAGATCATTTCACAGAGGATTAAACATCCACCAAATCCGTTAATAATGTGCAGCAGAGCACTACAAGCCCTTCAGTTAAATATAGTGAAATGCCTAAAGTACATAAAATGATTACCTAGATTAAAAAAAGCAATCTTCAACCAAACTCAGCACTTTAATCATTAGTCTTACTAATTGTCTGCTCCATAATTGTCTGCTCCATGAGATCTCTCGCATCATCATCGCGTCCCATTTTCAAAAGCAGTTCTAATACTGGCGCAGAGGCAGCCAAATCGGGTTTCACCCCTTCTTTCTTCATTCTGTTCAGCACACTCATAGCTGCATCTACTTTTCTGCTCTTAGCATATGCTTTGAGCAAGGAAGTGTAAGTCGAGAGATCTGACGCTACATGATTGAGATGCATTCTATCTAGAATATTCATCACATCATCACTGGGATTGTGTGAAGAGCCTTCCTCAAAACTAATTTAATCGATAAAAATAAAACTTAAAAAACTTCTTGCTGAGAGGGACGCTCTGAATCTAGTGGCTTGAAAAACCCGACCGGTCCACGACCGGACCGGATAACCCGTGGTTCGGACCCGGACCAAAGTTAGGGACGGGTCTGGCACGGGTTTGGTTCGATTTTTTTCTCTAGACCCGTGTAGGACCGGACCGTGGGAACTCGTGGACCCGTGCCGGACCGGACTCGGACCCGTACCGAACCGGACCGTGGACCCGGACCTGTGGACCCGTGCCGGACCGGACCCGTGCCGAACCTTGGACCAGACCCGGACCCAGACCGGATCTTGGACCGGACCGTGTTAATTTGGACCACGGTCCAAGCACGGGTTTCGGCCGACCCCCAATAATTGAACCCGCCGGACCCGGACCGTGTAACCCGCCCAACCCATGTGAACCTTGGACCGTTGGAACCGTGGCCCGGCCGGGTCTGGACCGGACCGGCCCGGACCATTTTCAAAACCTTATGTGATTCACACTTCGAAGTTTGTCAAAAATGATACTGTTTTTTTTATTCTTTTTAAATGCTACAGATAAAAAAGAAATCGGCTCTTCTGCGGCTTAAAAAATATGCGCAACGGATTTGTTATAAGATCTTAATTTGTGTTTATCAAGAATGCATGACACATAGAAATCTATATAAAAAATTGGGTTGTAGCAGAGATTTTTATTTTTAACACCTGATGCTACTGAAACCGAACGACTGAGATTTTTTTTAGTTACCACTTGGAATCTAGGAGTGAAGGCATTCTTACTCCTTAACCTGATATGCAACTTAACAAGATAACACCAATACAAGACAGGTCCACATGGAGGTGCCATATACTAAAGACAAAAGGAAAGGAAGCTTACCCTTTTAGCAAATTTTATGCAAGTGTCGCGATCCTGTTTTTCATCTGCAAATTTTATGCAAGTGTCGCGATCCTGTTTTTCATCTGCATATAACAGAAACACAGTTGGTGTGAGACAAATTACTGTGACAGCAGGCCAATGAGAGTGTTATGTGATTCAGCCGTGTGCAGTATGTGTTGGTCCTGGAAATGTATTTTAAGATAAGAAAAATGTAAGCAAGATAAATTGTGTAGAACAAATTACAAGACCGGTTTAGGAAAAGAGATTAAGGTAATTTGAGAGTCGGTCTTAGCATAAAACTGAAATGGACAGTAAATGGGGTCAGGTTGGACCACTCGTGCAAGTAGGTTTGACCCCACCTAGTACACTCCGTGCTGGTACTGGCAATTGACTGGTAACACAGGGTACAGTTAGTCTTTCTGCTATTCTGGTCATTATTTGGCATTGAAGTGTCAATTAGGTGCATCATTTACTTCCTGATATCCAAGGTGTCCAGAAGAAAAACAGCTAACCCATTTTTAATCAATAAATAACAAGGTATTTGCTAAAACAGCTAACCCATTTTTAACCAAGTATCCTCTACAAGGTCTCTGCTAAGCATCATTGTACTGGTACAGAGAGAGACAGGAACTGTCTTGCCTTAAGAGTTGGGAGACGGTGCGTGTGACAGGTACCAGTTGAATACGCACCTCTTCTCAGGGGTATTTTCCTCTATAGGGTGATTTTAGGGTTGGAATGAACTATACTGCTATTACAACCTTATGTGCATTAATTTTCATAGTAATGCACATAGTACTTTACAATTATGCAAAAAAATTCAATGGATCAGCTTCTGACATGAAAACTTTAGCTCAACAATGAAGCACACCATCACTGTATTTTATCAATCTACATTTATATCTATTATAATCCAACACAATTACAGAAAATAATGAAAAAAAACTAAAATACATACCTACAGAAAAGATGGAATTTACAGGACACAATTTTCAAGCAGTGGCTGCTGAAATCAACAAGATCTATGAGTTGAAAAATTAAAAAGAAAAAACTAAAAATAAGACCTTAACCATGAATTGTTAATATTTAGAGCTATTGAGCCCTGCCCCCAGTTTCACAAAACCCTCTTTTGTGTTATCGTGGCCGGTACCAGTTCAATATGCCGAAGGATGAGGGTAGCAGGTTTTTGGAGTAGTCGATGCATACAGATGCTACCACTAATTAATCCATCTGTAAACTTATTACTAATAAGTTGACCAATTTGATCTGAAATGTTAAGACTTACAATGTTAAATTGAACATTTGTACTGACCCACTGGACAGCTGATGCAAATGTGTCTCGATCCCCTAGCAAGGCGAGAGTATCCAAGGAGTCAATCTGATAAAAGCGAAAAGGGAAAGGAAGTTATACATACAGGCTAATGAAATAAGAGGAAATGTATTATTAGAAATTGGTTGCTTACAAGAGTCAAAGCATAGCCGCCAAGAGAATCTTGTCCTTCGCAGGATAAAGGTCTGAGCTCATCAAGAGGAAATGCGTGCTTCATGTACCCATTAAACGCGTGATAAAACATATCTCGCACCTTTTTACTCAGAAAGAAAGAAATAATAAAGAATTAATTAACACGAACTAAAGAATCCCATGAATTGGAGTTCCAATACCTCGTCTCGAAGCTGCTTGGCTTCTTGAGGAGAAACGCCATCACCATCAGCTCTTAGATTTGCATAGACGGCGACAAATACAAACTACAATAGCCATAGCCAGTGTTGTTGTCTCATCTCTCTTAGATTTGCATCTCGCTACAAGTGGGCACTGGAAAGGATTTGGGGAAACCGTAGATTAAGATTTAATTTTTTGGAGGGAGTTGAGCAGAGGAGAAGAAGGGGAAGGAGAGGGTGTGGACGGTGGGAAGGAGGTGAGCGGACGAGGAGAAGGGGAGAAGGGAGGTGAGCGGTATAGGAAGGGTCGGGAAGAAGGTGCCATAGGAGGAGAGTAGCAGGTTTTAAGAATCGTCCAAGTTAGAAGGAGAAGGGGGCGGAACAAGAAATGGAGGTGAGCGGCAGAGGAAATAAGGGTTTTGGTGTAAATTAGCGGGAATACGAAAAAAATTGGGATCCGTTTCCTCTGCATTAACTCAAAAGGGAATCTTTTGAGTTAATAAATTTCAACCGTCTGATTTTAAACAGAGCCAATCCGGCTCGTGTCTATAACTTAGAGGACTCTTTAATATTAGTGCAGATTTAGTTCGCACGAATCTTAAAACAGATCGGACAGTCAAGATTCATTAACTCAAAAGATTCTCTTTTGAGTTAATGCAGAGGATATGAATTCAAAAAATTGGAGGTAGAGGTCGATGAAAAAAATCTCCTAAGTCCAGAGACAAAGAGGCTGAAAGGAGAAGGGCACTGGGAGTCACTGGGAGACCTATCCACAAACTCATATTCTCTAAGGTAATATAATATTTGTGTTTCTATCGGAGCCGTCCGATCATTATTGTGCACGAATATTAGAGGATCATGTGCATTATCTAGGGCTAGATCTAAACATAAATTTTATGTTACCTCAGAGATTAGGGATTCCCTACTCACAGCTATTAAAATGAATAAATCAGCACCGTTCTTCACTTATCGGATGGCAAGAAAGCTTGGTATTTACTAATCACCTAATGTATGTACAGCAATACATATGAAAAATTTCAAAAAAAAATATTTTTATTATTTTTACATCTTATATGGCCAAATAATATTTATACATGTCGTTTTTATAGACTTTCATAATTATATGCCCCTTCAAATTTAGAAAACATTTTAGGACCGTTCATTTTCACACGAAAAATCAACGGTCGATCTGCAATAAAATAATTCCAAATATGATTTAAAATGATCAAGGGAGAACATCGAACGTAACTAACATAAAAATTCAGAAATTTTATTATGATGAGCTTCGATCCAACACAAAGTGTTTACGGCCATACGATGCTTTGATTTTCAATAAACTAGATGGATGGGTAAATAAATATAGAATTTGATCAAACTTGGGTGCAAGACAATAAATGTAATTCTCTTTAATTTAAACGGTTCCGATCGGCCAACGGACAGCATATTCCCGTGCATCTTCATTAACTCACAAAACAAGAGTTTATGTTTCATCTTCATGCATAAAAGATGTGAGTCATATATGCAACATGCATGTACTATATAATTTAATGTGTCGAAATTCTTTAATTAAGCAATTATAACATTAATATTGCATAAATTTCATTATTATAATTTCCATCACAAAATATTTTCTAAAATTAAAGTCGGATGTTAATTGATTAAATTTAACTAAATATTTTCACAAATATTGCCACATGTTGAAGGAAAAAATAATATAAAATTAATAATTACAAGTATGTTTGGTCATAGAAACTGTAAAAAAAAAAAAAAAAAAAAAAATTTTGATTTTTTTTCATATCATCTGTTCTAATTTGAATTTTATTTTGACTTGGCAAATTTGATTTTTCAGAATGTCACTAAATTTATCAACGAGAAGAATTGTGCTGCTCACTATTTGGTGCCTTTATTACTATGAAAACGTATTAAAGAATTTTGTTCACTATATTTTTTTTAGTTTTTGAGATTTTTTTTTTCAATTCTCAAAAACTCGACATATATCTTATCGGATTAGAATTTTGTTCATTTTGGAATAAATTTATTTTTTATATAATTTCAATAGAAAAATTCTATCTTATTTTTTTATTATAGATAGAAGCTTCAATTTTATACCAAATAAATAAAACACTATCTATAATAATAATTTGCATTCTCTCGATGAATAACGGTAAATATCAATTCTTATTATTAGTAAAAAAAAAATGTTTCAACAAGACTGTGGATGGGAGATGAATGGTCTTGATTTCAAATGTTTCAAAAAATGTTTCAAAAAAATGTTTCATATTATTTGATGTACAATTATTAGCTATATTGTAGATTTGTAAATCATAACCATCCGATGGGAGATGAATGGTCTTGATTTCAAAGGAGGTGTCCATTCTAGAGGCTGTGGATGGGAGTCCATATTCTCTGAGGTAACTTAATATTTCTGTTTAGATCCGTCCCAAGTGAAATGCAATGTATTCTTCAATATTCGTGCAAAATCTGTACTGACGGCTCCAATCTAAAATGGAGAAATTATGATACCTCAGGTGATATGAATTTGTAAGCAGGTGCCTAAGTGCGATATTCCTCTCTGGGACTTGGTGTTTTTTTCAAAACCAAATCAGATTTGCGAAAGTTATCAAATTTTCATTTCCCTCAAATTTTTGGACATCTTCCCTCCACCTCTTTTGACTGCCGCCAAACCATCTTCCCGCCTGAGATTTTTCATTCCCTCCTAATTGGATTCTCTGCTCCAAATCCAAACACTATCACCCTTTCTCGCTGCTGTCTCCATCTCTCTCACTCGCCGAACCCAAATCAGATCCGGTGTCTCCCCTCCACGCGACCACTGCCGACGCTTGCCGACCTCTCGTGACACACCCTAGGATGATCTTGCTAGATTATCACCCTTCCTTGTGTATGGATGATCTTGCTAGATTGTCACCATAATCTCAGTGTCAATTGATGTGCCTCTGTCTGTCAGAGAAATATGTGTTAATCTTGATATTCAGAAATAACAGTTTTGGTATTCTGACAGCTTATTTTGTGAATTTTGCACAGGCCAATCTACAAGGCCAAAATTTGTGTTCTTGGTGTCTAAATTCCCAGGAGAGTGTAAGCTTTTACCCTAGCAAATTTCAAATTTTTTTGAGACCTCTAGCTATGTCAGATGTTTGATTTTGTGAGAGGCAGTCCGTGTACCAGCCTGGTACAGTACCATTTTTTTTTTCAGAATCAGAATTTTAAAATGCTCTCAGAAATTGTACAAAAATCAGAAAAATATGAAATTTTTTCTGTTTGTCCATGAAAATGTCCTTTATTAGCTCATAAAACGGTTTGATCAAATTCAAAGTGTATATATGGTTCTAATTTTGGTTTTGTATAGAGTGATGTTTTGGGGCTGTTTGGTACCAACAGTTTGCCACATTGTTTTCTCTTATTTGGTTGCCTGGTACATCACTTCTTTTTTAACACTGACATACACACAATTACTAACTTCAAATATGTTTTAAGGGTTTTAATCTTGGATTATATGCATGAGAAGAGCAAATATCAACAATCAAGAGATAAAATATTCAGTTCCTCCTTTTTTTTTATCAAAGTCATTTTTTATGGTTTACATAGGCCTTGTCAGAACAGTAGATGAGATTTTTATATTGAGGTCCCTAACTTGTTTTTTATTTGTATTTTTCTATTTTAAAAAAAGGCAACAAATGCATGTATTTTTAAGGTTGATTTATCTGATTTTGTTGATGTAAACTATGCTAAACATTTCCAATATTAATGATCTTCCAAATCAGGCAGAATAGTTTGTCTTTTACTGTGGCAATGCTATTAGGCTACAGTTTGGTACTGCTGCCAGATGTCTATTTAGTGCTACACATTTTTGCATTTTTAAATTTGTGCTTAGATAGGTATGGCAAAGGACAGTTGTATAATCAAATTGAGTTCTTCCACAAGGGATTTTTGGTCATTTGACAGCCAGAGATATGGTCAATACATCAAAAAGCTAAATAGAGAACTCCTATTTACTTCATTAATTTTATGAGTTCAGTACTCCTATACCAGTCCCTACTGAACCTGTAGTAATCTGTTTCAAACCAGCTTAAACACCAGAGTTTAGTAGTCAACTGGGACTGTTTTTGCTCACTTTACACATTGGTTCTATGTTGAGCCTGTAGTAATCATGATGCTTACTTAACAGATATGCTTGATCCAAGAATGGATTTCATTTATTAAAGTAAATAGTTTCACCACTATATATGCGTGTAACCTCGAAATAAGTTTAGCTCCAGAGTGATAATCACCACAAATCCTAAATACTTTCAGAACTGTAATTAGCTCATACAACTAGTAAATATGTAAATAATACAACTAGGAAGTAGTAACCAATAAAAAAAATTAGCTCAGAATGGTATTCGTAGTGTGCTCTTCATTCTCCTATTTTTTGTACGTGCAGATGACTAAATTGGTTGCTTGCTCATATAGTTGACTACATTGCAATGCACTCCAAGGACAATAAGGTGTGTGTACTTATACATTGGCCAATTTTAGCTCTAACCCAACTTTTAAATAATAGTGGTTTATGACGCTTAACTTAAAAACCAGAATTATAGGGGCCAAAACTGTAGTGAATTGGTTTTATGCCTGTACCCAAGCATCTATTTGACAAAAATAGCAAAGGATACTTCCCATCCATTCCATGAAAAGACTTGACAAATTGAATTCCAGACTGTAACATCTCTGGACATTTTCCCAAGCAACTTGCATGCACAGTCACCACCATCTACCAAAGTGCTAAATTTCAGGCCTAAAGAAACTAGCATAGGAACACAGAGCCCTTACCACAGTTAGTGAGAGACTAGTCTGTCTTCTTTCGTTTGGAAGAAGATGCAGAGCGCTTCTTTCATAAAACTAGGGCTTGGAGCGACAATACTTCTCAGAAGCAATACAAACAGTTGGAGTGCAGAGAGAGTTGAGAGAGGAGATGGTGACGCGGCGGTGTGGCGCTGGGAGCAATTTAGTTGAATGGGGGAGAGAAGTAGAGTAGAGGTGGTAGTGGAGTTGGATTTAAAAAAAGGTGCAATGTTCCTGATCACAGAGAGCTAGAATCGAACAAGAATCGAACAAGAAACGAAGAACTAAACTCAATTTTATTAGCAATCAAAGAAATTGGGTACAACGGCATAAGCCAAAACTTTCAATTGAAACAAATACCATTGACTTCCTAATTCTCCCCTAACTATATACTCTTATTGGCCTTATATAGGCGATGGTAAAGAGACAGAAATAACAGAAATTGGTTTACTAATTCCTTCTAACTACTTACTGTTACGACCATGTTTCTAACAACACCGCCCTTCATCTAATCGCCTCCAGTGCTCTCCAGTTCGACCTTAGCAATCGTCTTTCCTGAACTGACATCGTGGGTCCCAGCTCTCATTGAGCTAGACTCCTTAATCATCTCGGGCAGCTCAGTAAGTGAGGACCCCACCTCCAGCGCTTCATCATTTAGAGTGAGCCCTGACCGTGCCTTCCCCTTCTGCCCAGTACCTTCGCCATCTTCTCCCTTCACACTGACTGAATCCAGTTCGACCCGTTTCGCCTCTGATCGCGACCCGGATCGTTGCAAAAGGCCTTACGCTTACTTTGATCGGAAATTCGGAATGAAGCCAATTTGGGGGAGAAGTAGAACCTCTACTGGGTTCGCTTTCCTGGTTTCTGATTACGGTCTAGTAGAATAGGTCCAGATGGTGAAACTACAGTATTTCCAGATTCTCTGTTCAGATCCGAACTGTTCGATTAAAATTTGAGCTAATCCGGTCGTGCCAAACGAGATTTAACGGTCCAGATCTAAACACAAAATCCGACTGACTTGAGGTGATATGAATTCGTTACGGGATCGGATCCTCTGAATAGTATCTGAACAGGTACATGATATATGATAAAATGGGGTTGTTTAGATTCAGATTGGATTAAAAATCCGGATTGAATAAGAATTACGAACAGATAATTTTAAAATTTATTAATTAAATTGTACCGAACAGTTTCGAATTTAATTTGTTTTTATCGGTTACCTGGATAATCTATTCTCTAATCCTCTTCCCACGTAAAAAACTTAGCAATACCATGTGCAACGTTTTGCATTTTTTTTTGGGCCTAAAATAAGGATAAACTACGGAGAAAGCGTATCCCAACCGATGATGTTTTTATGGGTCATTGATAGATACATTGGAAGATCTTTAAAATTTGTGTCAGATTAAATCGAACAACTAGTATTCCTCATTTTTGCATACAAGGCCAAACACATTATGTTATGTTTGACATATAAAAAGTTTCGAACATCTAATGAGAAATAATATTATAGACATAATTACTTACATCATTCTTTATTTTAAATTTCTTAATAATTTTAAAAATATTATAATGAGATTGAGATTATGTATTATGTATTATGTTTATAATTAATGATGAAATTTGATGTATATTTTATTGTAAAATAAGTTATTTAAAATTTGAACGCGTTCATCCCTTTTTTGAGTATATCCTCTTTTTGTTGAAATGTCTGAAGGAAGTTCAAGTATATACTCTAAGGTGAAGCGTTTCATCCCTTTTTGAGTTAAATCAGTGGAAATGACCAAGGACCAACATAACAATAAGAAGAAAATAAATTCAATATCAACTCTTCAGATGATATGTCCTGGGGTCAATCAGGGACCATCTGAGGAGATACTTTTTGGGAAGATACATGATGAGGCCTCACCACAGCCATCACGAGAGTATACGCCATTGGTATTAAAAGATAGATGTCTTAAAAGATAGTTAAATTAATGGTATACGCCCTTGGTATAGAGCCCTTGGTATAGAGTATACGCCCTTGGTATAGAGCCCACTAAGACAGTTAAATTAATGGTATTAAAAGATAGATGTCTTACTATTATAGTTCGTGTATTTTATGCTAATGGTTAAAAGCACCAACTAACAGCAATATCAAAGGTTAATTACACTGCATGTATATATTTATAAACAGACGGAGTCAGACTTTCAAGTTATAGGGGTGAAACCTGAATGGAGGTTAATCATATAAAATTTTGTTACTGCAAATGAGAATCAATTTTAAGATATACGTAACATTTTACTTAGAATTATATATATAGAAAATTAAATACAAATACAAAAAATTTGAAAAAAAAAAAATAGAGATCAATTGATCCCTTTAATTCCTTTATAGTGACCTTGCCACTGCTTAGAAATTATGAGCTTGTATTTTACACAAAGTTAACAAAAGAATTTTTAATATAGGCGAACTAATAACCAAAAGTACTTTATTATTAATTAGGCGAAATAATATTTTGTATGTTAAAATTTTATTATTAATTTTATCTTATAACTTATTTAAAGTTAGCGTTGAGGCCGAAATGTTAAAATTCAAAGATATTAAGAAAATCACTTCATTAATTTAAAAAGAAAAAAATGTAAGGCAACATTAATATCAATATGATATTATGATCACATAAATGTCATCCCAAGATAACTAAAAGAGGGTTGAAATCAGGTGATTTTTACTTTCACTAATTTTCTTTACATTATTCCCTTTATCTTGAGATTTGTCAAACATAAGAACATATCGCATTGGAGGGAACTTTTTTTTTTTTTATACCTAGTATTGATGATTCTATTTGTCTTAGTCTTTTTTCTTCTTTTTTCCTTGTGATAATCATTTTTTTCTTTCAACAAATGAAAAAAAAAACATGCATATAAACGTAGAGCTTCAGAATGAGCTGATTATGAGTGCATATCCTCTGAGATATATATCTCATATTTTGTGTGACCGTTTGACCGACGTGTCCGGTGACTATTTGGGGGAAAGTGCAGGGGTTCAATATTATTTGAGCTTTGAGATTCGTGCAGAACATATTTGAACGGTTGAGATTTTCTATAAAGTCACGCAAAATATGCGAATTCGCTGATTATACCTTTCGCTTGATTTATTTATAACGGTTGCGATCCCGTTGTTAATACAGAAGGATGTTACAAGGAACTGATTTGTTATGACAAGTGCTCAGACCTTTCAATAAAGCTTATTTTTGCTCAAGAGATCGCAAGTAGTAAAGCTTATTATTGCAAAATCTGATAAAGAGAGAACAAATTAACATAGAAACTGGCTAAATCCACCAACAGCTGTCCTCTATTTAACATAGAAAATAGCTATAAAATTAGAAACTAAATGTAAAATGGTTCATAGAGAGAATTTTCCATTGTACCTCAAAAAGCTTCACCAGTTACCTAGGGGCTAGAGTAGGGTGTAAACGGATCGGATAGTGGTAAAATAATATCCATATCCACTTTTATTTTTCGAATCCGGATACGAATTGGATGTTAAACGGATATGGATATGGATCGAATATTAAACGTATACAAATACATATCGGATATCTAATAGATACGAATACGAATACCGATATAATATATATGGATACCTAATTTAAATAGTGATAAAATTAATATGTTATTCAATAAAAAAAATATTAGAACAAAAAAATAACATAAAATACATATATATTTTCGGACATTCAATCATTATGGTGAACAAAATAATATTTTTCCCATGTTAAAATTGTTTCGTTAACAAAACTTAATCACGAACATAAATCATATGCGTAATACTTTAGAAAAAAGTTTGAAAGTTTCCTTATTATAGAAATCATAAAGTCTAACAACTAGTCAAACATTTCAGGATGTCACTTTCAGGAAAACCTTTCTTGGAATGGCAAGATTTTTTTTCTTTTTAAATTGGTAAATGATTGGCAAAGTGATTAAGATCAGGGGCGGATCTAAAGTTAACACAGGATGTTTAGCGACGTCATGATTTTAAAAATTTCATCATGTGCATTGGAATTTAACTAATTTTTTTATTTTTTTAGATTACCGTGGTAGTTTTAAGGAAACTAATTTGTTGAAATCAGATGGTCAAATTTAATTTTTCCGAATGTCCAAAACTTATCTTTCAATCTTTAGCGATTAGAATTGACTATCAACTACACCGTGGTAGTTTCAAAGGACTAATTTGTGGAAGGTAGATGGTCAAAAATTGTCTCTTTCAATCTTTAGCGATTAGCATTGACTATCAACTACACACCATGTTAGTTTAAAAATTTGATGATGTCAAATGGTCATTGTTTTCCAAATGACCAAAATTGTTGGACGATCCCAAACTACAACCACATCCCAGTCAATTGTTTAATCAAGAAAAAGACTTGTTTCATATTATATCCTTTTGTTCTTTATTTTTTATTATTTAGTTTGTAAATATCATAGCAAAATGATGATGACCAAGTAAATATTGCGTAAGAGGTACTAGTACCACCAATTTCTTATTAATGGAAGCTTGTATTTTTTTTTTTCCTCCTAACACCTCAAAGTTCATGTTTATCACATCTCAATTAACAGAATTTATTATGCCCATTAACTTCTGGCCCTCAAAACATTATAAACCGCTACACCTAAAAATTAACCAAATCCAAATCCAATTTTCATTGACACACTTTACAAAGCTTGCTACCAACCTACCAATCTCTTTAAATATTGTCCATGTCTCTGGTACCAGCACTGTCCTGCTCATCTCCAAAGCACGAGTTCACAGACACAATAAAAGTATTTCCAATAACAAAAGCTCTGTCATACAAAAGTTCACAACAAAAACGTTAAGCAACCTTTTTATATGTTATGCTGACATGCAAAATACTTTTATCAATTTCTGCTTGTATCAAGATATAATTACAATTTAGCCCAATAATTTACATAATTTGCAAATCCCACTCAGTTTTTGCCTTCTGGTTTTAACCCCGTTTGGACAAGAAGAGGGGCAGGATGGATGGTTGCATCTATCCTATTTTTTTTTTTTTGTTAGAGCCAAATAATAAAATATACAAAAATATATGCCATATCATCAGTTGGAAAAAGTTGACTAGATGAAGTCAACAGAGACCCTTGAAAATGATATCAGTTGAAATAGACATTTCACGAATACCAGGCAAAAATGTCACTATGTTGATGGTCTGGAAAGTGACATAACCTCTAAGACTGGTTGTTAACTGTGATGATCTCTCTCCCTATAAAAAGTTAAAAACCCCAAACTTATTGATATAATATCTAAAGAGCTTCTTCCGGTCTCAAGCCTCTACGCTCTAGCTAACTGGTGATGCTCTTTTGAGGTACGCTGGAAAATTCACTCTCCAAGCCATTTTACCTTTTTTTTTCTGACAAAAGTGACTTGAAAATTCCACTGATTTCATTGAAATCATTAAAATTAGAGCGAAAAGGAAAACTAATAGTATAGGGTGTTTGGCACCATTTTTTTGCTTTCTTTTTTCCGGATTTTAGAAACATAAAAATAAAGAACAGTTTTTTTTGCTTTCTTTTTTTTTTTAACGTTTTTGTTTCCAATAACATAGCTAGTTCAATTAAAGAACAGTTGATAGTTGTTGGTTGGTTTAGTTACCAGACAGAGGAGTGGTCCGATGGGCATCGGACCTACTTTGGGTCGATGCACTCCAAGTCCATCTTTGCTTTACGATCCGTGCACTTTGCTTTAATATGCGTGCACGATCGCTTCAATATTTGTGTGCACGGATTGTAAAGTTGATCGGACGGACTTGGAGACCATCAAAAGCAAAAGTACGTAGGTATGATGCTCATCTGACCTACTCGCTCTATAGTTACCTTAGTACTTCTTTAAAGGGAAAATTTAATTTCTTTATAGTTACCTTAATTACCGTAGTGCTTCAATCACAACAATAAGAACTGAGAGAAAATTTATTTCTTAATTTATACCGATTTTGTCCCTGTTAATTCTCTTATTTATTTTCTAAGTTCCGGTGCTTATTAACGCATTGTTAGTAAATAAGGAACTTAATAAAAACTGGCATCGATGTTTTTTTATCAAAATATTTTGTTAATTAGTTACTTGTGTGTTTTGCTAATGATATAAGATATATGATCTAACTAATATTTAGAATATTTATGTTCTTTTTAATGCTTCTTATACTTCATTACTAAACTAATCATAAATAGCCAACTATTAATGGTGAAATTGAAAAGAAAAAAATTCACAGAATAATGTTATTCAACATTTTCACTTCGCTAATTGGATTCATTTATGAAATTTCTAGATCAAATATATTCTGTCAATCAAATTTTGGAAGTTGCAACCAACATGGCCTCGTCGAAAGATAACAACTCAAGGTCTTTGAAGTCGAACGAATTGCACGGTTCCATTGATAATTGTAATCACACAAACTTCTCACAAATTATCCACGAAAAAGACCCACACAACAACCTTTCTCTGAACCAACATGAAAAGTCTGGTATACTTTTAGATCCAACACTAGACTACATAAGCCGGTATTTATTGGAGGAAGAAAAAGATGAACAGATTAATGGTTATCAAGAGGAAGCTCTCAGGGACATGGAGAAACCCTTTTATGATATCATTGGGGAAATATATCCACCTCCACAAGAAAATCAATTGGGACCAAAACAATCAAGGGTAAATCCAGATTTCACAACTTCCGATTTAAAAGATCAAGTGGGTCCAACCAATAGTGAGAGTTTGAAACAACACCCACATATAGAGAACTTGCTGGCTACTGAATTTCAGAGAGGTGTAGAAGAAGGATTGAAGTTCCTTCCAAATCACAATAGATTGTCTATTAATTTGCATGTGAGCAATCTTTCCATTAATCCAACGAAGAAACATGATAGCAACTCACTAGAGATTAGATTGGGGGAAGAGAAAGGAAGTGATTTGCTAAATAAGTCTAAGAGTAAAAAGAATACAAATAATGCAGATTTGGACCATCTCGAGGGGCGAAATTGCAAAATACCAATGGTCTCCAATGAGGAAACAATTAGAGATGAGGTGTTTGATAAAGTACTACTATACCACGGGGAAAACTGTCCAAGAGAAGAAATAGCTAGCCTAATAGAAATCAAGGAGCTCGAAGCAAACTCATATAGTGAGTATCAAAACCAACACGACCATACCGATCTCAAAAAACACCTCATCTCCTGTGCTGAGGCAATATCTACGAATGATAACAAAAGTGCAAGTGAACTTATAAAACAAATAAGGAAGGAAGCATCTCCTATTGGAGATGGGATCCAAAGGCTTGCATGTATTCTTGTTGATGGACTAGAGGCACGCTTGGCTGGTACAGGAAGTGCAGCCTATCGTCAATATTTCACAAGGCAGGTACGTACTGTTGACTATCTGAAGGCCTATTATAAGTGCTTAAGGGCATCCCCCATTATGAGAGTTTCATATCATTTTGCTAATGAGAGCATTCTCAGAGCCATAGGCAATGCATCAAAAGTCCATGTAGTTGATTTTGGCATTACTTTTGGATTCCAATGGCCATCTCTAATTCAATCACTTGCAAAAAGAAAAGGTGGGCCCCCGAAACTCCGAATTACTGGGGTAGATTTGCCTCAGCCGGGATTTCACCCTGCTGAAAGAATCAATGAGACGGGAAGGAGGTTGGAAGATTATGCTAGAAGTTTTGGAGTTCCTTTTGAGTATCAAGGGATCGCCTCGCAGTTGGAGTCCGTATGTATTGATGATCTTGGCATCAATGATAATGAAGTGCTTGTAATCAATAGTATGTATAGCTTAGCTAGAGTAAGGGATGAACCTCTATTAGACAAGAATAATCCTAGGAATAAACTCCTCCATCTGATTCAAAAGATCAAACCGAAGGTTTTCGTTCAAGGAATATTCAACTTATCCTTTAGTCCCTTCTTCATCACTAGGTTTAGACATGTTCTGTTGCAGTTCTCCAGGTTCTTCGACATGCTTGACACGTTGTTCCCTCGAGACAACAACCATAGGAAACTATTGGAAGAAGAAATGTTTGCTCCTTCTATAATTAATCTGATAGCATGTGAAGGATCAGATTTGGTCGTAACACTGGAGTCCTACAAGCAGTGGCACATGAGAAATTTGCAGATCGGCTTTGAACAACTTCAGGTAGATCCACGTGTAGTGAAAGAATGCCGTGAAATTGTTAGAAATGATTATAGTGAGGCATTTTTCATTGAAGAAGATTGCAATTGGTTACTTGTGGGTTGGAAGGGTAACATATTCTATGCTATTTCATTGTGGAAACCTAAAGTAGAATAAACTATCGTTTGTAAATTTAGTTGTGTATTTTATTCACGATGAGAGCCTTGTTTTACTCTCGTAAAACTATCGTTTGTAAATTTAATACTTGATGTAATTTAATTAACTTTACTTTTAGCTTAATTTTTGTTGTGATTTACTTTATTTTTGTGCGCTTATTTTATATATATAATTTGAATTAGAATATGTCAAAAATACCATCATTAATTAAGACTTAAGGAAATTAACTTATATTGTTATTAGGTATTGTGTAAACCAAAAAACTGTAGGAACTTAAGACTTTAACCCAACTTTCTTAGAATCTAGATGATAAAAACAGTTCAGATTGATACTCAAAACTGTCTCTATGGATCGACACCCAAGGTTACTATAACGGTATATTCTGAAGCTGCATCCCACTTTTTAGTTTTAGGGTATAATTTTATTAGCACTTTATACGGTACAAAGTGTATTTAATTGGCGTTGTTGATTACAATGTAAATTTAATATTTATACTGACGTGGTAATTAAAATGTACACTGAGAAGAATCTAAATGACTGAAATATTATTAAAATTGCACATTGTTTCCTTATAATTTCCACCAGTTATGCAGAGCATTTGTAAGGTAAAAATCAGTGACCTAAACAGAAAAAATATTGAACATTCTGATCAATTGAGATCAAATTGGATATAATTAATTACTTCTATATGTTATGTTATGAGTCCGACTAGGCTACTCCATGGAGTAAAACGACTTGGTACTCCACGCCATATCTTCATTTTCAAAGTTCAAATAGTCGATTCGAACCTTCCAACATGTTCTCCATATTGAAATGTGCTTGGAGACCAAATTTTACATTTTTTGAAATTTTTTTACTATTTATTAAGCCACTTTGAAAATCTGAAAATCCTTATGAACAGTAAAAAACAGTAAAAATTTCTGGACCGCCGGATCAGTGATTTTCAAAGTTGCTTAATAAATAGTAAAAAAATTCCAAAAAATGTAAAATTTGGTCTCCAAGCACATATCAATATGGAGAACAACTTGAGCGGTTCGGATCGGTCATTTGGATTTTCAAAATGAAAATAATGAGGCGTGGAGCACCAAGTCGTTTTACACCATGGCTTAGCTAAGCCCAGCACGTTATGTTATCACTTAAACAACACCTTTTTATATGTTATGCTGACCTGAAAATGATTTTTATTAGTTTTTGCTTGTATCAAGATATAATTGCAATTTAGCCAATAATTTACATAATTTGCAAATAGCACTCATCAGCTTTTGCCTTGCGGTTTTATATTGAGGGGATGTCACTTTCTAGAATAGGCACCGAAGTCTAACAACCAGTCTAACATTTCAGGATGTCACTTTCTAGAATAGGCACCGAAGTCTAACAACCAGTCTAACATTTCAGGATGTCACTTTCTAGAAAAAATTTAGAGGCACTGAGGGTAGAGTGGAAAAAACGTGCCGTGGCATGACTGACACGCTGTGACTTTGGTCTCGTGCCATGCCGTACCGTAACCAAGTTAATTTTTCACGTATCAAACATAAGAACATATCGCATTGGAGGGAACTTTTGTTTTTTTTTTATACCTAGTATTGATGATTCAATTTGTCTTTGTCTTTTTTCTTCTTTTTTCCTTGAGATAATCATTTTTTTTCTTTTAAAAAATGAAAAAAAAAAAAAACATACATATAAACGTAGAGCTTCAGAACGAGCTGATTATGAGTGCGTATCCTCTGAGATATATCATATTTTGCATGGCCGTCTGACCGACGTGTCCGGTGACTATTTGGGGAAAACGCAGGGGTTCAGTATTATTTGAGCTTTGAGATTCGTGCAGAACATATTTGAACGGTTGAGATTTTCTATAAAGTCACGCAAAATATGCGAATTCGCTGATTATACTTTTCGCTTGATTTATTTATAACTAGATTGTTTCTCAGGCTTCGTGCCAAAAAAGAAATATCTATTTAAAAAATAAGTTGATTTTAACAATGATAATTTCTAAGTTGGTCTGACGATGAGAAGCTCTCCTCTTGTGCAAACTTAGCAAAATTGGAACTGAGTACTAATCGCAAATTATGTAAATATTGGGGTAAATTGTAATTATATCTTGATACAAGCAGAGATTGATAAAAAATAAGTTCTGCCTGGGACGACCATCAAATTGCCCAAATGGTATAAGCAAACTAGTGGGTAAAGATATTGACAAAGCTATTTTAGCTTTACGCAGCTCATCAGTCATATATGTTTTTATTTTGTTGCGCTGTCTGAAGTGAAAGTATCTCTGTTCTTGAAGTCGGATAGCAAAATTTGTTTATCAAGACTTGTTTAATAATTTATATTATATCAAGAGACTGAGGGCTTCCATAGGAAAGAGGAAAAAACAGTACAACATTTATAACCGAATTGTATAGAGTTTACACCCAAAAACCAACTTTATACGGCCTAAGCCAAAGGGCTATTAGTGGAGTCAAAATGGATGCAGCACGACTGCAAGTGAAAAAACAATGAAATCACAAAAAAAAAAAAACTAATTGCAGAATAACTAAATAACATTACAAATTATAACAAAAATAATCAGCGAAGCAGTACAAAAAACTTAAAGTTAATGACACAAGGAGCTGCCCAAAGTAAATTAATTGATTATCTACATTCCAAGAAGACATCTTCGACCCGATTTGGCATATCAGTCATTTGTCTTGCCACTTGTCTCCTCCATGAGATCTCTTGCATCTTCGTCTCGCCCCATTTTCAAAAGCAGTTCTAAAATTGGTGCAGAGGCAGCAAAATCAGGTTTCACCCCTTCTTGCTTCATTCTATTCAACACGCACATAGCCTGGTCCACTTTTCTCTTCTTAGCAAATGCTTCCAACAAGGAAGTGTAAGTCGGGAGATCTGACGCGACATGATTGAGATGCATTCTATCCAAGATTTTCATCACATCATTGATAGTGCCATAATTTGCGAAACCGATAAGTAAAATTTCATATGATCCTGCATCTGGTTTTATACCTCCCTTGTACATTAAGTCAAGCAATTTTTCAGCTTCCTTGCTTTGTTCTTGTTTGCACAAAGAATCCATCATTGATCTGTATGTAACCTCATTTGGCAAAATGCCTCGATCAATCATATCCTTGAAAACTCTAATCGACTCTTTCCAACAGCCTAGCTTAGAATATCCATTTATAACAATATTATATGTGATGAGATCAGGTGTGGCACCTTCATCATGCATATCATATAGTAGTTTTTCTGCCCTGTCAGATTCCCCCATCTTACAAAGTGCATCCACAATTATAGTGCAAGTCACGGTGTTAGGCAATATTCCCTTTGAAACCATCTCATTTAGTAACTTCTTTGCCTTTTCTAATTTGTTCATTTTGCAGAGCCCATCTATAAGAGTATTATAGGTACGAACATCAGGATTTGTACCTCTAGAAATCATATTACATAGCAACTCTTCTGCGTTTTCAGTTTCTCCCTCCTTGCACAGAGCATCTATGATGGTATTATAAGTCACAACATCGGGATCATGTCTTTCAGAAACCATGGACGGAAGCATTTCCACTGCCTTGTTCAATTGTCCTATCTTGCACAACCCATCCACGAGAGTATTATAGGTCACAACATTAGGTTTAATTCTTTGAGAAACCATGTAGGACAGCAGTTCCTCTGCCTTCTCAATTTCTCCTTCCTTGCACAGGCCATTAATCAGTGAGCTGTATGTGACTACATCTGGCGCAATACCCTCTGAAAGCATTCGCTCAAACAAACTAAATGCTTTACTAATTGCGCCTTCTTTACAAAGGCCATCAATCAATGAGTTGTATGTGACTACATTTGGCACAATACCCTCTGAAATCATTCGCTCAAACAAACTAATTGCCTTACTAACTGCGCCTTCTTTACAAAGGCCATCAATAACAGTGCTGTAGGAGATCACATTAGGTGTGCAGCCCAACTTTGACATTTTATTGAAAGCCATGACTACGGCCTCACTACTCCTATTCTCATAACAAAGGCCCTTAAGTAGTGGATTGAAGATCCTCGCATCACCTCTCTGCCCGCCCTTAATAAACTGCCCCAAGAAAACCAAGCCTAGTCTCGGTCGATTCATTCGGATACAGTAGGAAATCAATATACAATAGGTGCAGATACTGGGCGAGGCTGAGAATATTTTAGGTTGGGTCAAGCGGTTAAAGAGTGAGAAAACAGTTGCATAATGATTGTTCGAGTTCTTCATACGAGTTAAGGCTGTAAAGAGTTGATTAAAGGAGATGATGGACGGTGCCGGGTTCTTAGCGGCCAGCAAGCGATCAAAAAATTGAAGAGCATCTTTAATAGTAAGGGTGCCCGACCGACAGCGTTCTTTTACAAGTGATTCCAGCTCGCGGGTCCCCATGAGGATGTGTTGGAATTGGTCACAACTCCACTTGTAGATGGTTTAGTTGAGGTTGTTGGTAGCCTCACAATATGCGGTGACCCCCTTGTTCAACTATAATAGTGTCCTAAAACTTAATCAATAGAAAACCCTACAAAACATAAATGAAAGGATGGTGAATAAATTTTGCATAACATGGCAATTGGTACCAGAACAGTACTAGTTAGGAATCAGTCCAGTACGTGATGCGCACCATTGCTTAATAGTGATGCTTTCTATCAGATCAGCTACTGTGCTGCTAGACTATAAGTACTGTTGGGAACAACCAGATCCCTTTTATGTGTTATACAATGTCATACTCATTTGTTATATTTCTTATTTGTACTAAGATGGGTTTAATTGTGGGCAGTGAAGGTCAAGTTGGGCTCTTCCCAAAGGGCTTTTTGATCATTTTTTTCTGGTTAGGGATTTGATCAGGTGAGCAGGTAAGGAATCAAGAAGCAACACGTGACTCAAAACTTGAAAATAAATAAATCATAGTATCATACTAAATGTAGCAAAAGGCTAAATAGAGAACTCCCTACAAACTTAATTAATGTCCGAGCTCGATACTCTTATACCAGTAATTACTGAGCTTGTAGTGGTCTAATCACACAAACTTCGACTACATGAACCAGATTTTAGTAGTTACTTGGGCCTTTTTGTGTTTGATTTTTGTCCAATTTACAAGTTGGTGCTATGTTGAGGATTCTAAAATTTGGTACGACTGGACAAATATTCGATGCCTCTCACAAAATACGAATAAGAATTCTAATACCAGCCTAATTTATGTCCCAACAAACCAATTAGTCCTCCTGGAAATAATTAAACAAAAGAAATCTAAAGATCAAAATTAACATTGCAAATTGGATCTGTGGCAGCAGATAGTGTGCATGCACAGTGATGACTAGTACATGCCGGTACAAACCTGATCAGGACAAAACAACCTGAGAATTAAGTGCTTGATTGGAACTGGTATTGTAATCTGCTCATAAAGAATTTTTTCTTTAGAGAATATTGATCTAATAATAAATTGCCTATACATGATTCATCAAAATATAATGTCACCATTATCCTTGTAACCTTTAAACTAAGTTTAGATGCTGGGAGGTAACCTACACAGATCTTAAGAATTATCGGAACCCTAATTAGCTCATAAACTTGTAAATATTGTTGAAATAAATAAGATGTATCCCTCAGAATGGTACTCTTAGTTTTCTATCATTCTCTTATATTTTTGTATTCAACCTGACTAAACTGGTTGTTGTGGTTCATAACCTAAACCCTTATTTCCTTGTTAAAAATCCAGCTTCACAACTGCAATCAATTGGTTTTATTTGTTACTCATCCATTTGGGAAATGAAATCCAAATGATACTTTCCAACAGAAAGGTTCAAAAAATTGAATCCATACTATAATGTGTACGGCCACAGGACCCCAAATTGTTCATGTGCAATACCAAATACAGGACACAGAATTTGAGGGGAAAAAGAAGAAGAAGAAGAAGTGACAATAATGTAGCATTTTATCAAGCAGCTCATGTGCACGGCCACAGGACCCCAAATTGTTCATGTGCAATACCAAATACAGGACACAGAATTTGAGGGGAAAAAGAAGAAGAAGAAGAAGTGACAATAATGTAGCAAGGTGCTAAATTTGTGGCCTAAATAATTTGGCGAATCCCCATGGCCGTGTATTTGAAATGGTCACAACTCGAATTGGAGATGGTTCATTCTGGTGGTAGATCAGTGTTTACCTTAGAATTGCTTCTAGAAGATGGAGGGTGGCAGTTTCTTGTGGCCAGAAGGAGGTAGATAAATCAAAGAGCGTCTTCAATACTGAGGGTGCCCGACCAACAGCTTTCGTTTACAAGTAATTCCAGTTGCTTGGAACGACTAAAAACTTCTCAGAAGCAATAAGACAAACAGTTAAAGTGCGAGAGGGAGTTGAGAGAGGAGGTGAGCTAAGAGCCTGAGAGTAATCTTGTTGAGTGGGGAGGAGAATAAGAGGGGCAATTTCGTCCGATTTTAAAACAAGCAAGCAACAAGGTAAACCCAATCTGATGCGAGAGTGCGAGACCTTTACTTTGATTTGCGCTGGAGAACATTTATCTTTTTTCGTTTTAGGCTACTTATTATTTATTAATTATTATTCATTGTACTTGGTTAAAAATTTGATTGCGTCCAGTTATTATTTTTTTTATCAATTAAAGTTTTCCAATCATTGCATATAATTATTATTAAGTTTTACTTGGATTTTTTAATTCAAATTAGCCCACTGAAATTTTTAATTAAGATTTCACTATGTAAAACCTTACATTACTGGATAAAATTGTCAATTTTGATATTATGTCAACTAATTAAAATACCAATTTCAACCAATTTCAAAAAATAAAGGAAATAATTGAACAACTTTGATTGAAGGATGTGAAATATATAATTGTGGGGCTTAATTGTATACAAGTTTAAAAAAGAATAACCAAAAGAAAAAGAAAAGAAAAAGAAATAGGAAAGGGCGCTCATAATTCCACCATAGAGAGGAAAGTGGAGGAAAGTGGAGGAAATAGAGCTCTGATGTGCGTTATGGTTAAGGTAAATGAGCAAAGGAAACACACAGCGACAATAGGGAAAAAAATAAAAAAGCCAGAATATTGAGTTAATAGAGTAGTGAAATGCCCAGAGTACATAAAATGATTATCTAAATTCAAATAAGCTATCTTCAACCAAACTCAGCACCTCAATCATTTGTCTCACTAATTGTCTGGTCCATGAGATCCCTCGCATCATCATCTCGTCCCATTTTCAAAAGCAGTTCTAATACTGGTGCAGAGGCAGCTAAATCGGGATTCACCCCTTCTTGCTTCATTCTATTCAGCACACACATAGCCTCCTCTACTTTTCTCTTCTTAGCATATGCTTTCAACAAGGAAGTGTAAGTGGAGAGATCTGGCACTACATGATTGAGCTGCATTCTATCTAGGATATTCATCACATCATCAATATTACCATCATTTACATAGCCCAGAAGTAAAATTCGATATGATACAACACCTGGTTCTATACCTCCCCTTACCATTAAGTCGAGCAATTTTTCAGCTTCCTTGCTTTGTCCTTGTTTGCACAAAGAATCCATCATTGATCTGTATGTAACCTCATTTGGCAAAATGCCTCGATCAATCATATTCTTGAAAACTCTAATCGACTCTTTCCAACAGCCTAGCTTAGAATATCCATTTATAACAATATTATATGTGATGAGATCAGGTGTGGCACCTTGATCAAAGTGCAAGAGAGATTTGAGAGAGGAGCTGAGAGCCTGAGAGTAAAGGAAGAAGAGAATGAGGCGGCGGTGTGGCGCTGAGAGTAATCTTGTTGAGTTGGGGGGAGAAGAAGAGGGGCAATTTGGTCCGATTTTAAAACAAGCAAGCAACAGGGTAAACCCAATCTGATGCGAGAGGGCGAGACCTTTACTTTGATTTGCGCTGGATAACATTAATCTTTTTTTTTTTTGTTTAGGCTGCTTATTATTTATTAATTATTATTTATTGTACTTGGTTGAAAATTTGATTGTGTCCATTTTTTGTTATCAATTAAAGTTTTCCAATCACTGCATATAATAATTATTAAGTTTTACTTGGATTTTTTAATTCAAATTAGCCCACTGAAATTTTTAATTAAGATTTCACTATGTAAAACCTTACATTACTGGTTAAAATTGTATTTTGATATTATGTCAATTATTAGTTGACTAATTAAAATACCAATTCAACCAATTTCAAAATATAAAGGAAATAATTGTAAAACTTTGATTGAAGGATGTGAAATATATAATTGAGGGGCTTAATTGTATACAAGTTTAAAAACTTTTTTTTGTTTTTTTGAAAGAAGTAACAAAAATTATCATGAAAACAAAAATAGGTAATACTGCTATTTGACTGGTACCACCTATGGTACCCGTAACTTAGTCCAACACAAACACAAATAGGTATTGAGCCAATACCTACATTACCCTCATACAAAACTACATCAACAGAATACAACAACTAAAACTTCATACTCGAACTTTGTCTCATTTTATATGTTGATTTATGCTAGATGAAGGAATAAAGTTAAATTACCATAAGTATTAGGAGGTCCAAATGCAGATTTTTTTTGTCACCACAATTTTGTTCACATTAATCAAACACTTATTTGAACCCTTAATTTTTTTTTAATGTAGTGTTTTATTTTTATTTTGAGTAAAACTATTATAAGTTTAATCTCATCAAGACAATTTTTTTAACATAAATTTATGTTATCGAATCGGTTTTAAATAATAAATTAATCCATAAAGTTCAAATTAATATATTCCACGAGTTATTTATTTTATATTCTGTATTTATAAACTCTTGAATTTATTTAATATGAAGTTAAATGGCAAAAAAAAAATCAAAATGAAACACATAAAAATGAAGTTTTAGACAGACATCCATTTAGTCACTTGACGTAGATTGGTAAAAGAATTTAAGTTCGTGGTCTAAATATGATTAAATGAGCTTTGAAACTAATTAAGTTTCAAACTTACATTAAATTTACTCGTCAAATAAATTTTCTTTGTAAGCATATTACTTTTAATAAAATTGAGAAATAAAGCAAACAGGGAAGTACCGGTTGCATTAGCTAAACCAGTTGGGGGCGTGACAGCTAAGGTTCAGGCATGCGTTGCAAGTGCTGATCTTGAATGGATGGATAGAAGAAATTATTTTAAACAAATTCTAAAAAGATATCTTATTCGTTTGATCTTGGATTCATTTCACATATAATTAAACATCAATAAAATTTGTGCAAAAACAGAAATTCTTTTATGTGGTTACCTGGTATCATTTCATAGATAATTTCATCATAGAGAGGAAAGTGGAGGAAATAGAGGAGCTCTGATGTGTGTTATGGTTAAGGTAAATGAGGCAAAGGAAATGCACAGCGACAATAGGAAAAAAAAAAAGAAGCCAGAATATTCAGTTAATAGAGTAGTGAAAGGCCCAGAGTACATAAAATGATTATCTAAATTCAAATAAGCTATCTTCAACCAAACTCAGCACCTCAATCATTTGTCTCACTAATTGTTTGGTTCATGAGATCCCTCGCATCATCATCTCGTCCCATTTTCAAAAGCAGTTCTAATACTGGTGCAGAGGCAGCTAAATCGGGATTCACCCCTTCTTGCTTCATTCTGTTCAGCACACTCATAGCCTCCTCTACTTTTCTCTTCTTAGCATATGCTTTCAACAAGGAAGTGTAAGTGGAGAGATCTGGCACTACATGATTGAGCTGCATTCTATCTAGGATATTCATCACATCATCAATATTACCATCATTTACATAGCCAAGAAGTAAAAATCGATATGATACAACACCTGGTTCTATACCTGCACTTACCATTAAGTCGAGCAATTTTTCAGCTTCCTTGCTTTGTCCTTGTTTGCACAAAGAATCCATCATTGATCTGTATGTAACCTCATTTGGCAAAATGCCTCGACCAATCATATTCTTGAAAACTCTAATCGACTCTTTCCAACAGCCTAGCTTAGAATATCCATTTATAACAATATTATATGTGATGAGATCAGGTGTGGCACCTTCATCATGCATATCACATAGTAGATTTTCTGCCCTATCAGTTTCCCCCTTCTTACAAAGTGCATCCACAATTATAGTGCAAGTCACGGTGTTAGGCAATATTCCCTTTGAAACCATCTCATTTAGTAACTTCTTTGCCTTTTCTAATTTGTTCATTTTGCAGAGCCCATCTATAAGAGTATTATAGGTACGAACATCAGGATTTGTACCTCTAGAAATCATATTACATAGCAACTCTTCTGCGTTTTCAGTTTCTCCCTCCTTGCACAGAGCATCTATGATGGTATTATAAGTAACAACATTGGGATCATGTCTTTCAGAAACCATGGACTGAAGCATCTCCACTGCTTTGTCCAATAGCCCTTTCTTGCACAAGCCATCCACGAGAGTATTATAGGTCACAACATTAGGTTTAAGTCCTTGAGAAACCATGTAGGACCACAATTCCTCTGCCTTCTCAGTTTCTCCTTCCTTGCACAGGCCATTAATCAGTGAGCTGTATGTGACTACATCTGGCGCAATACCCTCTGAAAACATTCGCTCAAACAAACTAAATGCTTTACTAACTGCGCCTTCTTTACAAAGGCCGTCAATCAGTGAGCTATATGTCACTACATTTGGCACAATACCTGCCAAAAGCATTTTATCAAACAAACTAAATGCTTTACTCACTTCACCTTCTTTACAAAGGCCATCAATAACAGTGCTGTAGGATATCACATTAGGTGTGCAGCCAAGTTTAGGCATTTTATCGAACACAATGGCTACGGCCTCACTAATCCTATTCTCATAACAAAGGCCCTTAAGTAGTGGATTGAAGATGTTAGGTTCAGCTCTCTGCCCTCCCTTAATAAACCGCCCCAAGAAGACCAAGCCTAGTCTCGGCTGATTAATTCGGATACAGTAGCTGATCAAGACACTATAGGTGCAAACATTGGGTGACGGTGAGACCCCTCTTGATTGGGTCCAGCGGTTGAAGAGTGAAAAGACAGTTGCATAATGGTTGTTTGAGTTCTTCATACGAGTTAAGGCTGTAAAGAGTTGGGTAAAGGAATAGATGGACGGTGCCGGGTTCTTAGCGGCCAGCAAGTGATCAAAAAATTGAAGAGCATCTTTAATAGTAAGAGTGCCCGACCGATAACGTTCTTTTACAAGTAATTCCAGCTGGCGGGTCGTCCCCATGGCAATGGGATGAAATGGTTAGGACAGAAATCCAGAGAGGTCAGCTGCAAGGGCCTTACTGAAGGTGTGATATAATTTATCAATGGATTACCTGAGAAAAAAAAAATGAAAGAATGGTAAATAGATTTTGCATAAAGTGCTCAAGTCTTCCAGGTTAGTACAATAGGTACCACACAGAGTACTGTTAGGTTATGCCCTTTTGTGTTAGGAGCGGTTTAGATACTGCATAAAGTTGGACTCTTCCAGAAGGGCTTTTTGGTCATTTTTCCTTTCTAGGGATTTGGTCAACGAGCAAAGTGATCTAAAGAATCAAGAAGCAAGCAATGACTAAAAGCTATAAAACAATAAATCATACTGAATGTAGCAAAGGCTAAATAGGAACTCCTATTTCCTAAATTAATGTTTTCTGATCAGTCCTCTTATACAAATTAACAAGCCAGTAGTCTGTATCAAACAAACTTTGTCTTTAAGAATCAGATTTTAGTAGTTAAGTAGGACTGTTTTGTTTGCTTTTTCTTCACTTGACAAATTGGTGCTTTGTTGAGGCTCAAAGAAATAACTCCTAGTACCAAACTAAAAAAGTGATGCCTCTAGAATGGTACAGCAAGACTTATATCAGATTCGATGCCTCTCAACAATTACGATTAAACATCATAACACCAGCCTAATTTATGCCCCCAACAAACAAATTACTCCTACTAAAGTTAATTCAACCATCTCAATTGAAAAGACAAGACTTGATCAGCCTAAAAGAAAAAGGACCCTGAGATTGCACCATTGATTGGAATTTGAATAACTAGCTGTGAAAAATTAATAATGATTCTGCAAATGAATCAGTCTGACATGATTATTAAGATATAAGTTCATCACTATTCCAGATTTGGTATGAATGTCACAAATTATGTATAAGAATTCTTATACCAGCCAAATTTATGTCGCAACAAACCAATTACTCCTCCTGGAGATAATTAAATGAAAAAATTCTGAAGATCAAAATAACCTTACAAATTGGATCCGTGGAAGCAGATAGTGTGCATGCACAGTGATAACCAGCACATGTCGGTACCAAACTTGATCAGCTCAATTGCAAAATAACCTGAGATTGGAGTCCTTGATTGGAAACTGGTACTGTAACCTGCTCGTAAAGAAATTTTGCTTGAGAGAATACTTGATCAAATTATGAATTGCCTTTACATGATTCATCAAAATATTATGTCACCATTACACTTGTAACATTCAAACTAAGTTTAGATGATGCGAGATAACCTGCAAAAATCCTAAGAACTACTAGAACTCTAGTTACCTCATATACTACCAGAACCCTAAGTTTAGATGTATCCCTCGGAATGTTAGATTTATCCCTCAGAATGGTACTCTTAGTGTGTTCTCATTCTTTTTATTTTTGCATTCAATATTACTAAACTGGTTGTTGGTTCATAACCTAAACCACTATTTCCTTCCTAAATAATCCAGCTTCACTTATAGTTGACAAGACAAAAGATGTCTTTTGCTTCTTATTTTCGACAATTTAGGCTTTAACTCAACTTTTTAAAAAGATACAAGACAAAGTTCCATAATTACCAATTTATAGGGTTAACAACTTCAATTAATTTGTTTTGTGTGTTATTTCTCCATTTGGGAAATGAAACCTAAATTACTTCCCAATGGAAAGGTTAAAACAATTGAATTCATGTACTGTCACTTTGGGACAATTTATCAAGCACCTCGTGCACAGTCAGAGGACTCCTAAATTTTACAAATGCAGTACCAAATACGCAACAGAATTTGAGGAAAGAAAAAAAAAAAATCGCCATAGTCAATCAATGTGCCAATTACTGGCCTAAAGGAGGTGGCACAGGAGGTCAGAGGTGTTACCATGGTTAAAGAGAGACTAGTCGGTCTTCTTCAATCTTGCATTTCAGAGAAAAGGTTGAAAACTTGTTTAGAAAATGTGTAGGAAATGTAGCCGTCAAAATCTGCTGCTGGAAACGAGAATATATCTCAGGGACATTTTCACAAACACTTGACATGCGAGAGAGTTCTATTATACCACTTCAAAGAAGGAAGAGAGGAATTTGTGTTTAAAAAATGGTAGCTCAGAATGGTATTCCTGTTTTTTTGCACGTAACATGACTAAATTGGTTGGTGGCTCATATAGTTAGACTACATTACAATGCACCCCAAGGATAATCAGGTGTGTGTACAAGTATACATTGGCCAATTTTCACTCTAACCCAACTTTTTAATAAATAGTGGATGATGATGCTTAACTTAATTACCAGATTTATACATAGGGGTAATAACTGTAGTGAATTGGTTATATGCCGTGTACCCAAGCATCTATTTGACAAAATTAGCAAAGGATACTTCTCATCCATTCCATGAAAAGACTTGACAAATTGAATTCAAGACTGTAACATCTCATGACATTTTGCCAAGCAACTTGCATGCATAATTACCTTACCACTCACCACGGTCTACCATAGTGCCAAATTTGAGGCCTAAATGCAAAGCACCTAAAGAAGCACTTACGACAGTTAGAGGATCCTAGTCTGTCTTGTTTCATTTGGAAGAAGAGGTAGAGCGCGTGGTGCTTGGAGCGACAATACTTCTCAGAAGCATTTCGACAAGCAGTGGGAGTGCAAGAGAGAGTTGAGAGAGGAGGTGAGCTGAGTCTGCCTGAGACTAGAGAGAAGTTGCGTGGGAAGAAGAGAAAGAGGCGGCGGTGTGGCAATTGGTCGGTGGGGATTGGGGAACAAGTAGAGGAGAGTGGTATTTCAAAGGGAAAGCCAATCTGATCGGTGGGATTTAATTTGATTTGCGCTGGAGACCATTATCTTTCTTACGTTTTTGTTACTTATTTATTATTGATTGTATTTTGTTGAAAATTGGATTGCGTTCAGTTATTAATTTTTTGAGAAATTTGGATATATACCCATCACAACTTCTTTAATTAGATATTTACCCATCCAAAATTGAAAATTAGATATTTTCCCATCTAAACATAACCTATTTATTAATATACCCATTTTAAAAAAATTTCACTGAAAAATATAAATTAATATTCATAAAATGTTTAAGAGACCATTTTAGCCCTGAGGATTGAGAGCTAAAACCTCTGTTTCCTAGTCCATTTCCCGCTTGATCCTTCCGACCCTTCCTCTCCCAGCACGCAATCCCTTCCATCGTATGCAAGCCTCCTCCATCTCATGCATTTCCCATCCTACCTCACCCTTTCTCTTCCCGAGCGATACTCCTCCATCCTACGCGACAATACCCTCATCCATCCCTCACGACCATCCTCCGTCAGAAGCCATTCCAACCCAGAATTAGCAAAAGATCGGAAAGCAAATTGGACTGGTACGCAGAGCAAACAAATCACAGGAGCAATTATGGAAATCTGGTCTAAAGACAATGTTATTTTTCTTTTCTTGTGATGTTGATTTTAATCAAGACAGTAGCTGTTTTATTTATCATTAGTGTTAGGATTGATGTAAGCTAGAGTAAGGTAGAATGGACCTTTAATGTACATGTACTGGTATTTGATGTCGTTTATGAAATTTAAAAAAAAAATTGGTATTTGATCTTTTTCAGTCTGTAAATGATTGGTGAAAGTATTTGATCTTTTTCAACCTTTTACTATGCAAATAGGTGAAAAAGTTTAGCTTTATAAAGAAAATAGAATGAAATCCACTAGAAATGGACTGACAAGATATGTGAGAAAACAATTACATAATGGACCTTACAAAATTCTTATTTTATATGAAGATAAAACTAAATATTTTATTATTGTTTTAAGCATGAAATTCTTACCAGACACAAATTAAATGTATTCAACTTTCCAAAATCACCAACATAGATCAATGTTAACTTTTTTCCGATGAATTACCCTGTAGGCATAACTTTCATTGATTGAATATAGCAATACATCTCTAGAAAACAGTTCACTAGCTACTATAAAGTCTACTTGATGAAAGAAAACCTACAGCAAACTAAACTGGTGCTGCTTAAATAAAAGAAAACCTCAACTAACCAAACTAATTCAGACATCTTCACATGTCATTTTAATAGCCCTTTTAATAGCCCGATTCCCTCAATTGCCAATCAATTTGAAACTGGTACAGGTACACCAGCTGCACTCAATAATAGGATTGATGAAATAAAATTAGATTGGTACTGCTTCCTACATAGGAAGCATGCAGTAATAAAAGTGATTTGTAAAAAGCTAATTGAAAGTACAATGGTTATGCCTAGTTTACAAGACCACTAATCCGAAATTGCATCACTGCTGTACTCCTTGGTTTAGTAGCAATTTGTTTTAGAATATAAACCAACACACTTAATTAGTGATTTGCAAACGGGTAAGGGCGGGCGGGCACGGGTAAAACCCGGGACGGGTCACGGGCAAGGCGGGTCACGGGTAACGCGGGTCACGGGCGACACGGGACGGGTTAGCACGGGTATTTTTTTGAAAAATCCTATCCGGCCCCTCTCAAACCCCCCGGGCAACACGGGTCACGGGCAACACGGGTCACGGGTAAGCGGGTTTAGGTCCGGGTAGAACGGGTCTGGTCCGGACGGGTAATTTTTTTTTTTTTTTTTTCTTTCTGTTTTTTAGGCTGCTGCCTTAGTGCCTCACTGCCTCCGCTGCTTTTTTTTTCTGTTTTTTTTTTGTTTTCTTTTTAAACCAATAAAATACAAATCAAAATTCATTTAACATGATTAAATATTTGAACTCAATAATTATTGTGATACTAAAATCAAAATCAAAGTTACGAATTATTTTAAAACAATATTGCTTAAATCAATTACTTTAAATTTTGAACAATAAAATATAAATTAAAAATTTCTTAAATCAATTACTTTAAAATAATTTTAAATCAATTACTTTAAAACAATAAAATATAAATCAAAAATTTCTTAAATCAGTTACTTTAAAAATAATAATGAATTATTTGAAAACAATAGATTAAAAAATAAAAGTTACCCTCCTCCTTTATTCCGGGCTTGGGACCGGCTATGTAAAATAACATAGGCGGAGTTCTAACTTTTTTTTTGTTAGTAGTTCTTCTTTAAAATGAATAATTTAAAAACTAATTGAAATGTTTAGAAATTAATGATTTAAAGAATAACCATAAAGATTAAAAGAGGTTAGAAATTTATACCGACACTACCTATCTAGAAGGTAGCATTCATATACCATTGGTCGCTCTCTTCCGCACCGTCTGAATCCGAATTAGCCTCGGCCCGCGGCTCGGTACCACTTTCTTCGGTGTCGACTCCGGATGATGATTGATAATCGCGATATTGCTTGCGATTTTCAGCATCAATCCAATCTTTCAAGCACACAAGTCTCTCAAAAACATGTGGACCCAACTTACTGCGTTTGTCGGAGAGGATCCTGTTCGCTGAACTAAAACAACTTTCGGAAGGGACGGTTGACACGGGCACGGCAAATACGTCACGGGCCATCATCGCGAGGACTAGATAGTGAGTTGCATTCCTCCTCCACCACGCCATGATGTCAACCTGTTCACTTTCGTTGCGCATCGAAGTATAGCTCAATAACTCGTTTGTGACTGTGTACGGGTCGCTCTCCAACTGAAAATCTGCTAACAATCCACCACTGCTGGTGCTCCTGGAAGTGGAACTTGTAAGAAAAATATAATTAAGTGGCCCAAATTAAAACAGCCCATTTAATTAAATGACTGATGCCCAAATTAAAACAGCCCATTTAATTAAAGGTGCATGCATCAAATTAAAAGGTGCTATTAAAAGGTGCTATTTGATTAAAGGTGCATGCATCTCTGTTCAGAAATTATATGCGTTGATTAATTAAAGAGTGCATCTCCCCTATAAATAATTGCTTTAATGACAGGCAATGAAATACGAATTCTAATAGTAAGGTTGATCCTCTCTTCATCTATATTCAGAAAGAACAAAAGTTGTCATTGCTTAGGAAGAGAAAGAGGAGAGAAATCGCTTTACAGTTCTTCTGACGGTTTGTGAAGAACGTCTCAAGTGTTGTTCTACAGTTTACTATGGACAAAGGTATGAAATTAATTTGATTGATTTACACGTGGAGACTATGATTTCTAAGGTCTTTGATTTGTTTTTTTTAATTCTCAATTCCGCTGTCAAAAACTTTAAAGATGATTAGTTGTACTTATTTTAATAATTGTGTGTAAGTAGTTGATCACGATAACATCTACTTACAGAACTATTAAAAAATAAAAAAAATTAGTGGACAAATAATGTAGATATTATAAATAATAAAGATTAATAAATATTCATACCTAGCGGCAGCATGGGAGGAAGACGCTTGGTTTTGGTTGTCACCCATTCTTGAGTTGTATAAGTTAAACATCTCATCGAACTTGGAATTCACATATGTATCCACCCCGGTTTTGTCTAAATGTAGATTATCTTTGTACGCTTGAAGTATTTTGATCGTGAATATCTTCTTGTATGCCGGGTTGAGGCAGCTTGCGATAATGGCCAGGAGGGGTACATCTTCCCAATATTTTAGGAATTTTAGTTTCATGGCATCTACGATCGGCGTGAGAGAGGGGTCATTGCTTTCAGCTACTTCCAAGTCACGATACACCTTGGAAATTTGGTAGAGATTTTTGAGCAACTCAAATGCCGTCGGTGAGTACGAGCATGATAGTTTGACGGTTGCTGTAAAAAAGGTTCCTAGAAAATTCTTAAGCCTTTCTAGTTGCAGCCATTCTTCGCGGGTGGGTTCCAATTCCATTCCCTCGGGGGTGGAGCTTCTCAAAAACTCCCCTATGGTAACTGAGTAAGGAAGGCATCGGTTCAACATCCTGTAAGTGGAGTTCCAACGGGTATCTATATCCCAAGGTACTCTCAACCTGCTCAATCCAAACTGGCTACACAAAACCGCAAACCGTTGTTTTCTTTCTTGGTTTGAAACAATGTGGGCAAGAGCTCCCTTAAATTTAATTATCAATTGTTTTACGGCTTCTGTTTTAAGGCCGTCCTTCACGACGAGGTTAAGTATGTGGCAAACACACTTTTGGTGGAACATTTCACCATTCATGATTGGGTTCAGTGATCGTTTAAAAATCTCAATGGAAGCTACGTTGTTGCTAGCATTATCGAATGAAATAGAAAAAATCTTGTTCTCTGTGTCTCTTTTAAGGTTATACTCTTGTAAAACCTCAATAATGGATCGGTAAATTACACTAGAAGTGTGGGGGGAATCCAAAACTCGAAAACTTAATACCCTTTTTTGTAACACCCAAAGATCATCGATCCAATGCCCGGTAATACAAGAGTACCCAAGTCCATGTTTACCGGCAGTCCAGATATCAGAGGTAATTGAGACCTTATTGGGTTGATATGCAAATATAGCTCGTAGATCGTTTTTTGTACTGGTAAATTGGTTTTTTATTTCATTAACCATCTTTCTATGATGTAACCTCTTGTACATTGGTTGACCACACCCCCGAATGACCAACCGGGCAAAACTCATGCAACCACCCATACTTATTGGTTGTTCTTTGTGGGTAATATACCGGGCCAATTCACTAAGCATTACCGATTCATCATATTTCTGGTGTGTTCTGGTACCATCCAGGTTAATAAGGGTTTGGATTTGTCTCGGGTCAGCATGTTTTTGTGGAAACTCACCCTTTCTTTGGTGACCCTCGGCATGTCTCTTAAAATTAGTCATACCACCGGATTTTTTATACTCGAAAACCTTACTCTTGCAACCTTTTACCTTACAAGTTAGATATTGCATAGTGCCATCCTCCATCTTGATCACGTCATAATAGGGCAACCAATCCGCATTATATTCAGGAGCTCTTTTACTCTTCTTTTCTGCCGGTTCTTGTGGGGGGGCACTTGTCGAACGAGGGACATCTTCGGCTTGAATTTCAGGGACACTTGTCGAAGGAGTACCTTCCATTGGGGAAGTGAATTGACTCGATGCTATGGAAGAAGTGCCTCCGTATGCATACGGTGCTGTCGGTTGATGTGTTTTTTGTGGAATGAATATGTTTGGATCGTTAGGATAATACGGTGCACTCGTTTCGGGGGCTTGTCGATAATTTTCTGGATAATTAGGTGGAAGCATTTGGGGTTGTTGTTGATAATTTGGTTGTAGCATTTGGTCTCTTCTTTGATAATTTTCTGGATAATTAGGTGGTGCCATTTGGGCGGAGCTACCAGGATAAAAAGCTGACATATCGACGTCAAATAGTTCGTGGGACAATCTCGCAGCGTGGTCGTTGGACATTCTCGCGGCTAAAATATAACCTATTCAAAAATAAATGCAAATTACTTGGCATATTCAAAAAATAAATCTAACATGCTTATTTAAACTATTAAAAATAAATCCGAATTTCAAAAATAAAATCTAACCCAATAAAAAATAAATGCAAATTACTTGGCATACTCAAAAAATAAATCTAACATACTTATTTAACCTATTAAAAATAAATCCGAATTTGAAAAATTAAATCTAACCTATTCAAACATAAATCTAATTACTTGGCATATTCAAAAAATAAATCTAACATACTTATTTAACCTATTAAAAATAAATCCGAATTTAAAAAATTAAATCTAACCTATTCAAACATAAATCTAATTACTTGGCATATTCAAAAAATAAATCTAACATACTTATTTAACCTATTAAAAATAAATCCGAATTTAAAAAATTAAATCTAACCTATTCAAAAATAAATGCAAATAACTTAACATATTCAAAAAATAAATATAACATACTTATTTAACCTATTAAAAATAAATCCGAATTTCAAAAATAAAATCTAACCTATTCAAAAATAAATGCTAATTACTTGGCATATTCAAAAAATAAATCTAACATGCTTATTTAAACTATTAAAAATAAATCCGAATTTCAAAAATAAAATCTAACCTATTCAAACATAAATCTAATTACTTGGCATATTCAAAAAATAAATCTAACATACTTATTTAACCTATTAAAAATAAATCCGAATTTAAAAAATAAAATCTAACCTATTCAAAAATAAATGCAAATAACTTAACATATTCAAAAACTAAATATAACATACTTATTTAACCTATTCAAAATAAATCCGAATTTCAAAAATAAAATCTAACCTATTCAAAAATAAATCTAATTACTTGGCATATTCAAAAAATAAATCTAACATACTTATTTAACCTATTAAAAATAAATCCGAATTTAAAAAATAAAATCTAACCCAATAAAAAATAAATCTAATTTCTTGGCATATTCAAAAAATAAATCTAACATACTTATTTAACCTATTAAAAATAAATCCGAATTTGAAAAATAAAATCTAACCTATTCAAAAATAAATCTAATTACTTGGCATACTCAAAAAATAAATCTAACATACTTATTTAACCTATTAAAAATAAATCCGAATTTCAAAAATAAAATCTAACCTATTCAAAAATAAATGCAAATAACTTAACATATTCAAAAACTAAATATAACATACTTATTTAACCTATTCAAAATAAATCCGAATTTCAAAAATTAAATCTAACATATTCAAAAATAAATCTAATTACTTGGCATATTCAAAAAATAAATCTAACATACTTATTTAACCTATTAAAAATAAATCCGAATTTAAAAAATAAAATCTAACCAAATAAAAAATAAATCTAATTTCTTGGCATATTCAAAAAATAAATCTAACATACTTATTTAACCTATTAAAAATAAATCCGAATTTGAAAAATAAAATCTAACCTATTCAAAAATAAATCTAATTACTTGGCATACTCAAAAAATAAATCTAACATACTTATTTAACCTATTAAAAATAAATCCGAATTTAAAAAATAAAATCTAACCTATTCAAAAATAAATGCAAATAACTTAACATATTCAAAAACTAAATATAACATACTTATTTAACCTATTAAAAATAAATCCGAATTTCAAAAATTAAATCTAACCTATTCAAAAATAAATCTAATTACTTGGCATACTCAAAAAATAAATCTAACATACTTATTTAACCTATTAAAAATAAATCCGAATTTAAAAAAAAAAATCTAACCTATTCAAAAATAAATGCAAATAACTTAACATATTCAAAAACGAAATATAACATACTTACTTAACCTATTCAAAATAAATCCGAATTTCAAAAATTAAATCTAACCTATTCAAAAATAAATCTAATTACTTGGCACACTCAAAAAATAAATCTAACATACTTATTTAACCTATTAAAAATAAATCCGAATTTCAAAAATTAAATCTAACCTATTCAAAAATAAATCTAATAACTTGGCATATTCAAAAACTAAATATAACATACTTATTTAACCTATTAAAAATAAATCCGAATTTAAAAAATAAAATCTAACCTATTCAAAAATAAATCTAATTACTTGAGATATTCAAAAAATAAATCTAACATACTTATTTAACCTATTAAAAATAAATCCGAATTTCAAAAATTAAATCTAACCTATTCAAAAATAAATCTAATAGCTTAAATTTTAAATTACTCTAGGAAAAACAAATATAATTACTCTACAAAAAAAAAATCTAACATTCAATTTTAATACTAATATTCTATACAAAATCTACAAAAACTAATTTAAGTTAAACTAATTCAAACAAACTATAAATTCAACATTTTATATTTCAATTTAACAAAATTTAATGTAACATGAAATAAATCTAACCTTTAAATCTCGCGGGAAAATTTTGCGGGAGGTGACGAACTTCGTAATTCCAATACCTTCGTAATTCCGTTGCGTATTCGTAGAATGAATTAAATTTACAAATATATATTTTTTTTAACAACAAAATTAAAATTGAGAATAATGAAAATATTGAGATTGAGATTGAGAGAATGAGAGATGAAAATATTGAGATTGGGATGTGAAAATTTGTGAGGGATGGGGGTGTATTTAAAGAGTTTTGTTTGAGGGGGGGGGTATAATTTGAAATTTTAAAACAAAACTAAAAAAAAAAAAAAAAAATCAAAAAAGGGGAAGGGGGGGGCTGGAGGGGTCCGGGTGGGAGGGTGGGAGGGGGGGAGGGGGGGGGGGGGGCGCTGGGGGTAGGGGCCCGGGGCAGGGGGGCTGGGTTCTTGGGGGGAAAAATATTTAAATTTCAAATTCTGGAAAAAAAAAAAAAAAAGAGTACAGGTCTGGTTCGGGTACGGGTAGGCGGGCACGGGTCTACGGGTAGGCGGGCACGGGTAATCGGGTACGGGTACGGGTACGGGTAATACGGGTCCACGGGTCGGTACGGGCGGGTACGGGTTTGAAACGGGACGGGTATCACGGGTAAATTTTAAAAAAATCCGTACCCGGCCCTTCTCAACCCGTACCCGTTGAACCCGTGTACCCGTGCAAAACCCGTGCACGGGCACGGGTAGGGCGGGCACGGGTCCCGGGCGGGCGGGCACGGGTCTGACCCGTGGGGGTATTTGCCAATCACTATACTTAATCTCAAAACGCATTGAAAAGGCCAATTCTAGCTTGCATGGATACTTGTTACTTCAACAGATCAATGAATAAAAAAGACAACATGATTAGAAAGGGTAGGCGGGGGGACAGTGAGGGCTTTAGGAAATTATCGGGAGAAAAGAAATTATCGGGAAAGAAAGGGCGGGATTGGAGAAGAAGAAACGGAGGTTTTAGAGCTCAATACTCAGGGCTAAAATGGTCTCTTAAACATTTTATGAATATTAATTTATATTTTTCAGTGAAATTTTTTTAAAATGGGTATATTAATAAATAGGTTATGTTTAGATGGGGAAATATCTAATTTTCAATTTTGGATGGGTAAATATCTAATTAAAGAAGTTGTGATGGGTATATATCCAAATTTCTCTAATTTTTTTGTCAATTAAGTTTTTCATTTATACAATTATAGCACATAATTATTATTAAGTTGTACTTGATTTTCTTAATTCAAATTAGCCCATTGACATTTTTAATTAAGATTTCACTATGTAAAACCTTAGAGCATCTGCATCCCAGCAACTTAAATGAGTTTCTAAATAACTGTTAACTACTTTTTAAAAATTAAAGTCTTTAAAGTTTCTAACTCTCACATTCCTGAAATTCACTTTAGAGTTTCTATTAAGCCATGTCAACAACAAATTAAAAAGGAGAATCAATTTGAGCCAATCATTTGGCCAACATAGAGTTTATAAACAGTTTCTTAATAATAAACTTTAGAGCATCTACATCCCAGGAACTCAAATGAGTTTCTAAATAACTGTTAACTACTTTTTAGAAATTAAGATCTCTAAAGTTTCTAACTCTCACATTCCTGAAATTAATTTTAGAGTTTCTATTATGCCACATTAACAACAAATTAAAAAGGAGAATTAATTTGAGCCAATCATTTGACCAACATGGAGTTTATAAACAGTTTCTTAATAAGAAATTTTACTGCATAGTTTCTAAATAAGAAACTCTCCCACATCTCTAAAACTGGATTAGAAACTGCCACATCAAATTAGAAACTCTAATAATACCAGGGATGTAGATGCTCTTACATTACTAGTTAAAGTCATCAATTTTGATATAATTACAACAACTAATATCAAATTATAGCACATAATTATTATTAAGTTTTACTTGATTTTCTTAATTCAAATTAGCCCATTGAAATTTTTAATTAAGATTTCACTATGTTAAAGTCATCAATTTTGATATAATTACAACAACTAATATCAAATTATAAAGGAAATAATTGTCAAGAAAAAGTTAAGATTTTGATTGCAGAGTATGAAATAATCAGCACACTTGTGGCAGAACTGTGTAATAAAGGCTTCTAATCACCCACAATTTTTCTTTCAGAATTCAGATTTGTACAAAATGTCTAGACCAATCAAGAGTAGTGCAAAACGGACCAATCAAACTGGAACAAATCTCTCATTTGATAGGCATATAATTGCTTGTGAATTTGACATTGAAATTGATTTATACGCAAGATGAAATAAGTCAAAGGAATCAAGCGATATGATAGTGGAATGAAACAACATATGTACGTAATCATATATCAATTAATCCATTCCTAACACGTATGAAAATAATCAGAGGGAGCTTTTTAAGTTCTGTACCACAGGATCCAAAATTCATAATATCAAACCATTTACCATGCATGAATTGTAAAGACATGTCCATCAGTCTTTTTATAACAGCAGTTTGTACCCATATTACATTAATAAGAAACAAAATAGCCATAAGGTCTAGAAACAAAAATAGCCGGTGCAAATCATGCTGGTACGTATTAATAAAATTTCAAACATAACACGGTCGGTACGAATTGTCCTGACCAGTGAATTGTAAGGTCATGAAAAAAGAAGCTGGTACGATTACAAATCATACCAGCTCGTGCTAAGAAAAATTCAAATGTAACACACCCGGTACGAATCGTCTTGGCTAGTGAGTTGTAAGGTCACAAAAAAAAACTGGTACAAATTATGACGGTCCGTGTTAAAAAACAATTTAAGATCACAAAATAAATGAGCTGGTACAAATCATGACGGCTTGTGCTACGAAAATTTCCAACGTAACACGACCGGTACGAATCGTCCCGACTAGTTAATTAGCTGTAAGGTCACAAAAAAAAAACGGTGCCGGTATGAGTTATGTTTGGTCCATTCTAAAAAAAAATTCAAACATGACATGGCCGATACAAATTGTCCTGACTAACGAGCAGTAAGGTCACGAAAAAAGTGCCAGTACAAATCATCTCGACCCACACGTCGGCATGATTCCTTCCTGTTACATTACGTTTCATTTTTTTTTTTTCATCAAAACAAAAAGAGCTTTGCTGATCTTGTACTTGTTACAGTGCTAAGAGCTAACTATGTTACCGTCCATGTTATACTGCAACATTTTCAGCCAATTTTAAGGGTAAATAAAGTTAAAATCTGGTTCAGGGGTAATATTTAGTGTTATTCGGCCATTATGATTATAATGGTACCATACGTCAAGACTGAGTAGCAAACCTATGCATTAATTACTGTCTAAATTTGCAATCATCTTGTAGCATGATGTCTCCTTTGCATTATCACAAAAGAAAATAATCCACTTTAAATTTGCAATCATCTTGTAGCATGATGTCTCCTTTGCATTAATTACTGTCTGCTTAGTTGGCAAATACCAATGTTTAATTGGAGCCCTCTTTATTATGTAAACTTGTAGGGGATCGCACACAATGAACCCAATTTATGGAATATAAAATATAAGTTGGGAGGATGAGATACATTAACTGGTAAAATCAAATACTGGCTCAAAGATCATTTCACAGAGAATTAAACATCAACCAAATCCGTTCATAGAGTAATATGCAGCAGAGCAGTACAAGCCCTTCAGTTAATTAGAGTAGTGAAATGCCCAAAGTACATAAAATGATTATCCAAATTCAAATGAGCTATCTTCAACCAAACTCAGCACTTCAATCATTAGTCTTACTAATTGTCTGCTCCACGAGATTTCTCGCATCATCATCTCGTCCCATTTTCAAAAGCAGTTCTAAAACCGGTGCAGAGGCAGCTAAATCGGGTTTCACCCTTTCTTGCATCATTCTGTTCAGCACACTCATAGCCGCGTCTACTTTTCTCTTCTTAGCATATGCTTTCAGCAAGGAAGTGTAAGTAGAGAGATCTGGCGCTACATGATTGAGATGCATTCTATCTAGGATATTCATCACATCATCAATAGTGCCATCATTTGCATAGCCGATAAGTAAAAATCGATATAATACAACACCTGGTTCTATACCTCCCCTTACCATTAAGTCGAGCAATTTTTCAGCTTCCTTGCTTTGTCGTTGTTTGCACAAAGAATCCATCATTGATCCATAAGTAACCTCATCCGGCAAAAAGCCTCGATCAATCATATCCTTGAAAACTCTAATCGACTCTTTCCAACAGCCTAGCTTAGAATATCCATTTATAACACTAGTATATGTGATAAGATCAGGTGTGGCACCTTGATCAAGCATATCATACAATAGTTTCTCTGCCCTGTCGGGTTCCCCCCTCTTGCAAAGTGCATCCACAATTATAGTGCATGTCACGGTGTTAGGCAATAATCCCTTTGAAACCATCTCATTCAGCACCTTCTTTGCCTTTTCTGATTTGTTCATCTTGCAAAGCCCATCTATAAGAGTACTGTAGGTTTGAACATCCGGATCCTTATCTCTGGAAATCATATTACATAGCAACTCTTCTGCGTTTTCAGTTTCCCCCTCCTTGCAAAGTGCATCTATGATGGTATTATAAGTCACAATATTGGGATCATGTCCATTAGAAATCATGGACTGGAGCATTTCCACGGCTTTGCCCAATTGCCCTTTCTTACAAAGCCCATCCACCATAGTATTATAGGTCACAACATCAGGTTGAAGTCCTGTAGAAACCATGTAGCACAACAGTTCCTCTGCCTTCTCAGTATCTCCTTCCTTGCACAGGCCATTAATCAGTGAGTTGTACGTAAATACATCTGGTGTAATACCCTTTGAGAGCATTCGGTCAAACATACTAAATGCATTACTCACTTCACCTTCTTTACAAAGGCCGTCAATCAGTGAGCTGTATGTGACTACATTTGGCACAATACCCTTTGAAATCATTCGCTCAAACAAACTAATTGCCTTACTAACTACGCCATCTTTACAAAGGCCATCAATAACAGTGCTGTAGGAGATTACATTAGGTGTGCAGCCCAGCTTTGGCATTTTATTGAATGCCATGGCTACGGCCTCACTAATCCTATTCTGAGAACAAAGGTCCTTAAGTAGTGGATTGAAGATGCTAGGTTCAGCTCTCTGCCCGCCCTTAATAAACCGCCCCAAGAAAACCAAGCCTAGTCTCGGCTGATTAATTCGGATACAGTAGCTGATCAAGACACTATAGGTGCAAGCATTGGGTGACGGTGAGACCCCTCTTGATTGGGTCCAGCGGTTGAAGAGTGAAAAAACAGTTGCATAATGGTTGTTTGAGTTCTTCATACGAGTTAAGGCTGTAAAAAGTTGATTAAAGGAATAGATGGACGGTGCCGGGTTCTTCGCACCAAGCAAGCGATCAAAAAATTGAAGAGCATCTTTAATAGTAAGAGTGCCCGACCGATAACATTCTTTTACAAGTAATTCCAGCTGGTGGGTCCCCATGGCAATGGGATGAAATGGTTACAACTCCACCTGTTTGTTTCAGTTATAACTTATAAGTGATTCCAGTTGGCAGCCTCAAAACTACTTCTAGAATATGGACGGAAACACCTGTTTGTTTAACTTGGGTGGACAGAAATCCCGAGAGGTTAGCTGCAAGGGCCTTACTAAAGGTGTGCTACGATTTAGCAAAGATTACCTACAAAATAAAACATGAAAGAATGGTGAATAGATTTTCCATAAAGTGCTAAAGTATTGCAGGTCATTACAATAGGTACCCCACTAAGTACTGTTAGGTTATGCCCTTCTGCATGAGGAGGGGTTATTAAAGGGCAGTAAAGTTCAAGCCGGACTCTGCCAGAAGGGCTTTTTCATCATTATACTTGCTAGGGATTTGGTGAATAAGCAAAGTGATCTAAAGAATCAAGAAACAACAAATGACACAAAGCTTGAAAATAATAAATATACTAAATGTAGCAAAAGGCGGACATAAGGACTTATTTGAAAATAATAAATATACTAAATGTAACCACGTTTGTAAAATGAGTTCTATTTTTATTGGCATTTGCTTCGGTGGACATAAGGACTTATTTGTAAAATGAGTTCTATTTTTATTTTTAAAGTTCAAACAGTCGATCTGACCGTTCAACATTATCTCCATATTAAAATGTACTTGGAGGTCAAATTTTACATTTTTTGAATTTTTTACTATTTATAAAGTATTTTACAAAAATTAGTCAAATTCAGACCATTGAATTTGTAAAATACTTAATAAATAGTAAAAAAATTCAAAAAAATGTAAAATTTGACCTCCAAGTACATTTTAATATGGAGATAATGTTGAACGGTCGGATTGACGGTTTGAACTTTGAAAATGAAAATAGTACTCATTTTACAAATAGGTACTTATGTCCACCGAAGCATCCCTCATATTATTTGGACGTAATATTCACAACCAATTATTTAAAAAAAAATGTAGAATATGATTTTAATAACATATATGTATTTAATTGAAATTTGATATCAAATAGCTAGAGTATCATTTTTTTTTTCAATGTAGTGTTCTTTGAAAGCAGCAAACTTAATATAGAATAGTGGAATTAATACGTGCTCACTAAAAGCAGTAGAATTAAAAACTTCAATTAAATTTTTGAAAGCAAAGATACGAAATATTTTGAAAATATATTAATTGTTAGAAATTGCAAATTGGCAAACAGAGATATATATTAATTTGGAGTTCCATTATATAATTAGGCAAATAATCATAGGCACTGTAATTATTACTTTATACAAATTAAATTCCGCTTTGCTAATCAAATGCTACGTATACCAGGCGTCGGAGTGGTCATGAATTGAAAAATCTTATACAAAATTCCACTTTGCTTAGATTGGATTAATAAGTTTGGATTAGTTATACTACTGCCAAATTGTTTGTTTAAGGACCCAATACTTAAATCATGACCAAGCTAGGCAACACTAACATCAAAAGTTATAAACTTTACCTGTTTTATTAATAGAGACCAGCCATCTTCGGTAGATAACTTTGCTACCCGGTGTAATTTTGCCGCCCTCATTCCATCTGCAACTCTACCATCTCTAGTGGTGACAAGTAACCTACTCCCGTGTGCTCCGCTACTCATGGGAGCACGCAACAGATCATCCCAAACCGCTTGGCTCTCTTCCCAAACATCATCTAGAATAAGAAGGAACCTTTTCCCCTGGACGAGGCTCTTTAGTAACGGTGCCAACTCTGATCTTTCTTGGGCATTGCGGTGCTCGCCTTGGGCCTCTCGAATCACATTTTTCAATAATTCTTCTTCTCTCAGCTCCTTTGATACACAGATCCAAATTTTTAAGTGGAATTCCTGTTCAATCCTTGGATCGTTGAATATCTTTTTTGATAGAGTGGTTTTCCCAATTCCACCCATCCCTACAATTGCTGCAATACGAACAATTTCTCTCACATCATTTTCTTCTTCTATCAACCAGTTCACTAGCATCTCAGTATCTTCTTCAATCTTTTCTCCCACCATATCATCTAGCACAACCAAGGAATCAGTCTTGCGGTTGTTGATCTTGTCCCCTCGGCGAACTCGATCGGAAGGACCAGGAATGATTTGTGCCGCAATCAAACCCAGATTAGCCTTTGTGCTGGCAATCCTTTCTAACCTCGAATTGATATTCTTAATTTTAGAACCAATCTCATGTGCAAATATCGGATTGCGGAAGCAAGACAGGAAATGGCAGCCATAGCGAGCATTTGTAGAGGAACGGGAACTGGAGGCAGCAAGACGCTCCTTTGCCTTGATCTGACAGAGGTCAATGACATCATCGGCATCGTACATGACATCCTTGAGCTGCATGAGCCAGCGTTCAATGGTCCTGTCATTGCTCTGCTTCCTCTCGGCATCGGCAAGGACGCATTGGATGTCACGAATGGTCTCGCTGAGCTTCTCAACCTCGCCAGGGATGCCCAGCAGCATGCCCACCTCTTCTTCCACCATTTGCACAACAAGGTCGCTAAACCTGGACAGGAAGGCATCGAGTATCATGGCCATCTTTGTTTTGAGTGAGAGCTACAGCTATTGCTCAAGAGGAAAAGAGATTGTAATGTGTAATGGGGATAGTTGGAGAATGTGGTATTGAATTAATGAGATTATAGTACGCCTTTCCCGTAATAGTCCAAAAGAAAGGAGAATTTTTAAGTTTTTGAGGGTATACATGAAATTTCCTCAAAAGAATATCGGATTAAAGAATTCACCCTGAGCTGGAATCGAAGATAAAGTTTGGGCATTGATGAGTACTTCTATTCTATGCAAGCCATGTGATTGCCATGTGTGAAGGAAATCAGGTTTAATTTCGGGAGTTGTGCGCAACCATTTTATTAATTAACAAAACATAAATTATTTTATAGAAGCATTTTATCATTGTCACTGTATAATCCAAATGTATATTGCAACTAACAAACATGTACAACCTTATATGCAAAAGTTGAGAAATATATTTTTCCGATTCAAAACTAGTTAGCTAATACATCACACAGAAGATCATTAAAATGAACGTGAAATTAATTTTTATTTCAAAGTTATAATGAATAATAATTTAAAAAATTACAAACAAACACAAATCTCAATTAAAATTGAAGTTCGCTGATTTCAAAGTTGAAGAGATAAATCTGCACCGAAGATCGATGTAAATTTATGTTCTGTGAAGATAATGAATTCTTTATTTTTTGTAAATTTTGCGTTACTCTTCTGAAGATGGTTAATTTGCTTTTTTTTTTTGGATGAACCGGAGATACTTCGTTGGAATTTGGTTGGAGATTTCTTTCTTTCAATGGAGACTTTTTTTATTATTATTTTCTTCTATATGTTGACAGCGTACCGAAAACCACATAGCAAAAGCAAAAGGTTTTCCTATTTGTTAATATAGATGGTGCGAAACCGAAAAGTGTATATGGAAATGAAAAAGGAGGTCATGCTTTTCAAATTTTATCCTGAAGGCCTTATAAGTTTGTAATATTACATTGGAGGCTACAATATATAAAAAGTAAAATTCAGTTGAACTTCTATATACTCGGTAATTTTTTGTGAAATGATAGAGGTGACTTAGCACCACTCTCCAACTTGTACTATATTCCGCCCGTGAGTACTATGTGGCAAGGCACGTCTAGAAATATTAACGTATGTGTTGGCACAATATAGCACAACACGTTACGTGTGCTATGTTTCAGACGTGTCGTGTCGTGTTCCGGACACGTGAAAACACAGCACACGTCCGTGTTTCTAGACTTGTCGTGTTGTGCAACAATTTCATTGCCAACAATTTCTGTTTTCCTCTTCTGAACAGACGCTGTCTGGTATGGCATCCTGGCTCGACGCCGTAGCGAATGAATGCCTTGTCATTTTTAAAATTTATACAAATTCTTTCTTATTTTTTATTTTACTTTTTTTTCTATTTACTATAATATAAATTCCGGATGATAGGCTGATAGCCAAATAGCATATGATTTCTTGTACTGGTTTAGGTCGGTTTAAAATTTTTATTGAGGCCTGAAATTTTCCAAGGTTGTATATACAGAAAATCGGAAGGTGGTGTTTAATTGAGGTCTAAAATTTTAGAGGTCTAAATTAGTTATTTCAACTTAGGTCGGTTTGAGCTATATATATTTTTGTTTGGTTGAAGTCTAAAGTTAAATTTTAAGGCTTAAAGTTATTTCTTGTTTGGTTGCGACTAAAACTAATCATAGCTTAACTTGAGCTCGCTATTAATCATGGCTTATTTGGTTGGAGAATGTGGTTCTAGAACACAATTTAATTATTTCCTTATATTTTTGCTAGGATCAAAGATTACTTAATTATATATACAGTTATACCTTTCTTTCTGTTGTACCGTTTTCTTTTGATTTCCTTTTCTATTTTGTAAATTTGAAGCTTGCTTAATTGGTTGTAACTGGTTATGAGAAGTGGAGCATATATATATAATTGCACGCAATGTGGACACCCATATGTTTCATTCTTTGTTTCCTTTCTGATGATATGAAAATTCATTGCTTGATCGAGGGACTAGCCATTTAATTTGTTACTATCTACAAACTTGGCTGGGTTTTTTAGTACATGCAGTAATGTTATGATAATATTTTATCATTAATTTCGTAAGATTTTCAGAGATAATATATTGATTATTATGAAATTATATATTAAAGTAGATCAGGTTGTTATAATTTATACAAATAATGTTCGTTAGTTCAAAGAGTATATTTTGCTAGGATCAAAGAGTAATTATTCCTTTTTATTTTCATTTCTCTTTTGTAAATTTGAAGCTTTATTATTCAAAAGAGGTGGAGCATAATGGCAGACAAGCAAATGATGCACTACTTTTGCTTTTGCTTTGTGCTATGTGGACACCAATATGTTCCATCTTTAATAATTCCATTTCTTTTGCTTTGTGCTATGTGGACACCCGTATCTTTCATCTTTAATTTCATTGCTTTTGCTTTGATGACTTGAAAATCCATTGCTTAAGCGACCACTGTTACTTGTTACAAACATAGTTTTTTTTTTGGCGGGTCTTTTTGTACAGCAACGTTATGATATATTTTATTATTAATTCTCTAAGATTTTGAGGGCTATTAATTTTATTACTATGAAATTGTATATTGCATGAGTTCAGGTTGATATAATTTAACAAATAATGTTTGTTAGTCCGAAGAGTATATTTTGCTAGGAAAAGAGTAATTATCCCTTCCGTTCTGTTCTATACCTTTTCTTTTTTTGTTTTCTCTCTTTTGTGAATTTGGAGCTTAATTATTCCAAAGAGATTGGGATTGTTGAAGAATGTGGTTTAAATCATTCGGATTTTAGTAGGCTTTACTGTAATAATCTAAAAGAATATTGGATATAAAACTTCATGCAGAGCTGGAAGATAAGATGTTGGAGAGCGATAGGACCTTGATTGGCTCTAATGTAATCGAAATTTTTATTATAGTAAATATTAAAAATATTAAAAATTGTAAATGACAGGAAGAAATTATAAAAAGGGAGAATTTCACGTATACCCCTCAAAACTTTCAAAATTACGTATTTTCCCCTCTAAATTTTGAAATTATCATATTTCCCCCTCTAAACTTCAAAAACTCACAAATTTATCCATTTTATTGTCTTTTATATTAATTAAAACTCATTCTAAATTTATAAAATACCCATTTTATCCTTTATTAAAAGCATAAAATACCGATCATACTCAAATTTGAATCTAAAGGGTTCCCCTACCGTCCGATCCGCGCTCATTGCATTAATATTTGTGCGCATCACTTCAATATCCGTAAGTGTTCGCTTCAAGATTCGTGATGATATAGCATGCACGGATCTTAAAGCAATTTTGACCCCACAAATCACGTTATGATTCGTGTACGTAGCTTCAATATCCGTGTGTGTTTGCTTTAAGATTCGTGTTGATCTTGCACACAGATCTTAAAGCAATTCAGACAGTAGATGAACCCTTCAAATTCAAATTTGAGTCCGATGGGTTTTTATGTTTTTAATAAAGGGTAAAATGGGTATTTTATAAATTTAGAATGAGTTTTAATATAAAAAACAATAAAATGGGTAAATTTGTGAGTTTTTGAAGTTTAGAGGGGGAAATATGTAATTTCAAAATTTAGAGGGAGAAATACGTAATTTTGAAAGTTTTGAGGGGTATACGTGAAATTCCCCCTTATAAAAATGAGAAAGCATGTATACGGTATGGCGTCTCACCCGGATGCCATGCCATACCCAGCTCCCACCCAAAAAAAAAAACTTTAAAGTGAGACGTCATAGCATCTGTCAAAAACTAAAAAAAGTAAAATTAAATAAATTAAGTGAGACGCCACATTAACATCCAAAATCAGAAAAAATCGAAATAAAAAGTTGAAGTGAGCCGCCACATCAACTTGAAATGTTTGATTCATTTATTTATGTTGTTTTGTTGAAATTGATTTTCATTTATTCTTAATCTGCTATTGTCATTAATGACATGTTGGCTATTGCTCTTCCGGAGCTGATTTAGGTATACAAAGAAGATATAGGTATAATATGAGCGAATACTGTACGAATTTGATGGAGGTATTTTCGTATCCAATTTAATTTGAATTTAATCTTGCTTATATTCTATCATTACCTGTTAAATATTAACCTTATTCATATTCTATATTTTTAATCGTTAAAATTAACGGACAACAAACTAATAACAAATAATTATCAAATAAATTAACAATTTAATTTAATCCAAAAATATACCAAACAAACAATATATTACTTTAAGAACATTGTGTATATAATATTATAAATTATACAAAAATATAATTAAATCAAATTTTATAAAATGTTGTATAAATCAATCCTAACATATATTACTGACTAAATAAAATTATTCAAACAACCTATTTTCTCATTAAATAAAATTACTTGGATTGTTTTATTGCTTTCTATTTGTTTGGGAAGGCAAGCAAGTAGTGTATTGCGGCCGTACCATGTCGTGTTCCAGCGTACTGTATTTAGGCGCACGACACAGGTTGGTACAACGTGTTTCGATGTGTCATGCTGGTATTTAGACATGCCGTGCCAAATTTTTTTTAGATTTTGGTAATTTGTTACTTTAAAAATCTGTAAATGTCCAAAAAAAATATGGAAAAATATCCAAAAAATATCCGGTACTTAGACATGCAGTGCTAACAAGACGTGTCGTGTTGTGCCATGTCCTCAGCCGTGCATACCGGCACGTGTGCCCGACATGCCATGCTTTTGCAATACACTAAGCTAGGCCTCTACTTTCTATTTTTATTTTAGAGCAGCTGGTCTTTTGTAATTAAAGCGTTTCTATTGGAGAATAATAAAGTGATCTGGAAACATGGAATAATAATCAACAAGTGATCTGTCCTTAGACGGCAGTTGAATTCTCCATTGGAAACACTTTAATTACAAAAGGGGAGCAAGGGGGTTCAGAAAACGCTTTAATTAAACATTTCAAGTTTAAACTCAATAAATAAATATATCAAACATTTCAAGTTGATATGACGTCTCACTTTTTATTTTTTCGATTTTGTTGATACGGCATCTCATTTAATTTTTTTTAATTTTTTTTCCTACTTTGGTATATGCTACAGCGTCCCACTTAATTTCACTGCTCTTTTGGTGATGTTGCGTTGACACCTTTAGTTGCTAAATCTACAAAGCAAAATTAAAAAGAAAATAAGAATTAGCTTTTTAGTTCTGAAGCTTTCATATAATGTGCATCAAATACACAAACTAATTAAGAATTGTTGCATGTTTCGAAAATTGATCCATTGTTTCTTATTTGCTGCATTTTTCAAACTTAATATTTCTAATTTGGTGAATCCATTTTTTTTGTATAGTATTTAAAGGCATAAGTATACTCTTCGTGTGAGATGAGCACGTAAGATCACATGGATGATCGATGTTAATTAAGACATCAAAATTCTTTAATTATTTAAATTAGTAATTTAGTTATATAATTAGTAGATTACTCATAAAAAGTTTACACTTTCTAAAATGTAGTTGCCGATGGCTTATCAGATGGAGATGCAGATATACCACCTCAAAGAATCCAATTATTCCCAATTCGCCAACAAGTACTCGTCCGAGTATGCCTGAGAAGTATTTCTCGGCGATGGTCGCATCTGACCCCTTCTCCCTCCCCGTCTACCAATTATTTTAAGAATGTTATTTTCAAAATAGCATAAAATGAGATGATGATGATGATGATGATGATGATGATCTATCTAGAGCTCTAGGAGATAGAGACTGGAATTGGCAAGCTGGAGCCTAGAAATCATGGCAATGCAGCTGTTCCTGTCCTTGTTCTGAAACAAATCGGAAAGAAATGTACCCAACAAAATTCATGATACTATGCCTGAAGGCCAAAGCAACCTCTATGTATGATGTATCCATACATAAAACAAACCTCATTCCAAGTCCGGCTCACACCCATTGGCGCGTGTTCCAGAACAATCCCAAAGGAGCTGATCGCCGCAATCAAATACTCCAAACACCAAGCTTTGTTCTCCACGTCTTGCTTCTTCCAGGTTACCATTCTGATCAAATCCCACTATTCTGGTTCCAGTTCTGGTAGATTGCTCCCATGACGCATCAATTAACATTGCCTTGTTTCCCCTGGTTATCTCAATTATTTCACTAATGAGTCTGCCCCCTATGCTGGTCGTACCTGGCTCTCCACATTCCAATGTGTTTGCCTGCAGGAGGATTCCTCTTGGCATGGATTTCTTTTCCAAGAAGAGTTCTTCGTTTCTAGCCTTCCAAGGGCACCAAAGCAGATTGCAGAAAGCTTTAATCTGGCTTTCGGTTAGGTCTTGTGTGATCATGAGTAAGCTTTGTGTGAAATCTAAAGGTAATAGCTCAACACAGAGAGAAAGGGGATCCGTACCATATATATATGTGGGTCGCGATATCGGGCAGCAGAAGAGGAGATGCATCAAAAATTCATTAATTCTCTGTATTACAACGTGTGCAGATCGGGTTGATTGCCCGTATTCTTGTGTGCAGCACTGCTGAATGCTGTTTTCATCAGTGCATGTCATCATAGAAGGCGGGCTGAGGTGTTTGCTTTCTTAACAGGTCATATCGATCCCTCTTGTGTGTTTAGTAATGATTGTTATATGTTCATTACCTTGTAGCTTTTACTGATAACTGATATTGGCCGTTTAATATAAAATGACCGAACTATTTTCATTTTATCCAAAAAAATCACAGAATTTGTATGAGTGAATTTTCAACTATTTTTTTGAAAGAAAAATTAATTTTAAAAAGTTCCTAAAAGAAATCTTATTCGTTTGAGAGGTTGATCAAATGGTTGAAAGATTTTATTTCTGATAAAATACCTTACTATTGATTTAAAAAAATGATCCATTAATTGTTAATTTGATTGATAAAAAATATTATTATTGAAACCTACTTTGTTTTGTGTGTTTAGTGGGATTCGAAATATAAAAGAAAAAATCGAGATGCATTGATAATCGATTAACTTGACAGATACTGAAGTATTCTTCGAATTAAATATTTTTTTTTTAAAATATAAAATAATAGTTTATTAATATCTTATTGACCTTGTACATTTTAAAAGTATAGCTTAGAAGCAGCCCAAACTTACAGTAGCAATTCTCAGCAGAACAAAATCAAATTGGACAAATATTTCACAAAGTCACATTTCTCATTACTAAGACATCCAGTGGCATTGATACTGAATAGAACACATTCATATTGACATGTTTTCTTAGTTGGAAAATACCAACGTTTAACTGGAGCCCACTTAATATATTATGTAAACTTGTAGTTGTAGGGGATCGCACACAATGAACCCAATTAATAGAATATAAAATATAAGTTGGGAGGATGAGATACATTAACTCGTGAAATCAAATAATTGATCAAAGATCATTTCGCAGAGAATTAAACATCAACCAAATCCGTTAATAGAGAAATATGCTGCCCAGCAGTACAAGCCCTTCAGTTAATTAGAGTAGTGAAATGCTCAAAGTAAATAAAATGATTACCTAGATTAAAAAAAGCAATCTTCAACCAAACTCAGCACTTTAATCATTAGTCTTACTAGTTGTCTGCTCCATGAGATCTCTCGCATCATCATCTCGTCCCATTTTCAAAAGCAGTTCTAAAACCGGTGCAGAGGCAGCTAAATCGGGTTTCACCCCTTCTTGCTTCATTCTGTTCAGCACACTCATAGCCGCGTCAACTTTTCTCTTCTTAGCATATGCTTTGAGCAAGGAAGTGTAAGTAGAGAGATCTGGCGCTACATGATTGAGATGCATTCTATCTAGGATATTCATCACATCATCAATGGTGCCATCATTTGCATAGCCGATAAGTAAAAATCGATATGATACAACACCTGGTTCTATACCTCCCCTTACCATTAAGTCGAGCAATTTTTCAGCTTCCTTGCTTTGTCGTTGTTTGCACAAAGAATCCATCATTGATCCATAAGTAACCTCATCCGGCAAAAAGCCTCGATCAATCATATCCTTGAAAACTCTAATCGACTCTTTCCAACAGCCTAGCTTAGAATATCCATTTATAACACTAGTATATGTGATAAGATTAGGTGTGGCACCTTGATCAAGCATATCATACAATAGTTTCTCTGCCCTGTCGGGTTCCCCCCTCTTGCAAAGTGCATTCACAATTATATTGCATGTCACGGTGTTAGGCAATAATCCCTTTGAAACCATCTCATTCAGCACCTTCTTTGCCTTTTCTGATTTGTTCATCTTGCAAAGCCCATCTATAAGAGTACTGTAGGTTTGAACATCAGGATCCTTACCTCTGGAAATCATATAATGCAGCAACTCCTCCGCCTTTTCAGTATCCCCCTCCTTGCATAGTGCATTTATGATGGTATTATAAGTCACAACATTGTGATCATGTCCTTTGGAAATCATGGACTGAAACATTTCCACTCCCTTGCCCAATTGCCCTTTCTTGCACAACCCATCCACAAGAGTAGTATAGGTCACAACATCAGGTTGAAGTCCTTTAGAAACCATGTAGCACAACAGTTCCTCTGCCTTCTCAGTATCTCCTTCCTTGCACAGGCCATTAATCAGTGAGGTGTATGTGATTACATCTGGCACAATACCCTCCGAAAGCATTCGCTCAACCAAACTAAATGCTTTACTAATTGCGCCTTCTTTACAAAGGCCGTCAATCAGTGAGTTGTATGTCACTACATCTGGCACAATACCCTCTTGAAGCATTCGCTCAAACAAACTAAATGCTTTACAAACTGCGCCTTCTTTACAAAGGCCGTCAATCAGTGAGTTGTATATCACTACATTTGGCGCAATACCGTCTTGAAGCATTCCCTCAAACAAACTAAATGCTTTACTAGTTGCGCCTTCTTTACAAAGGCCGTCAATCAATGAGTTGTATGTCACTACATTTGGTACAATACCCTTTGAAAGCATTCGGTCAAACAAACTAAATGCTTTACTCACTTCACCTTCTTTACAAAGGCCATCAATAACAGTGCTGTAGGATATCACGTTAGGTGTGCAGCCAAGTTTAGGCATTTTATCGAACACCATGGCTACGGCCTCACTAATCCTATTCTCAGAACAAAGGCCCTTAAGTAGTGGATTGAAGATGTTAGGTTCAGCTCTCTGCCCTCCCTTAATAAACCGACCCAAGAAAACCAAGCCTAGTCTCGGCTGATTAATTCGGATACAGTAGCTGATCAAGACACTATAGGTGCAAGTATCGGGTGAGGGTGAAACCCATTTAGGTTTAGGTTGGGTCCATCGGTTAAAGAGTGAAAAGACAGTTGCATAATGGCTGTTTGAGTTCTTCATACGAGTTAAGGCTGTAAAGAGTTGATTAAAGGAATAGATGGACGGTGCCGGGTTCTTCGCACCAAGCAAGCGATCAAAAAATTGAAGAGCATCTTTAATAGTAAGAGTGCCCGACCGATAACGTTCTTTTACAAGTAATTCCAGCTGGCGGGTCGTCCCCATGGCAATGGGATGAAATGGTTACAACTCCACCTGTTTGTATCAGGTATAACTTATAAGACTGGGGGCAGCCTCAAAACTGCTTCTAGAATATGGATAGATACACCTGCTTCTAGAAATCCAGAGAGGTCAGCTGCAAGAGCCTTACTGAAGGTGTGCTACGATTTATCGAAGATTACCTACAAGATAAAACATGAAGGTATGGTGAATAGATTTTTTGCATAAAGGGCTTAAGTCTTGCAAGTCAGTACAATAAATACCACACTAAGTACTGTTAGGTTATGCCCTGTTGTGTTACAAGGGGTTAGTAAAGGGCAGTAAAGTTCAACTTGGACTATGCCCGAAGGGTTTTTTGGCCATCTTTTCTTGCTAGGATTTGATGAATGAGCAAAGTGATCTAAAGAATCAAGCATCAAATGACTAAAAGCTTGAAAACAATAAATACACTAAATGTAGCAAAAAGGCTGCATAGGAAACCCCTATTTACTAAATTAATTTTTCCTAATTAGTCCACTTAACAAGCCTGTAGTCTGTATGAAACAAACTTCAACATTAAGAACCAGATTCTAGTAGTTAATTGGGACTGTTTTTGTTGGCTTTTGGTTCACTTGACAAATCAGTGCATAGTTGAGGCTCTGCCAGAAGGGCTATAACAATACTAAAAAGGTGATGCCTCTAGAATTGGTACAACAGGACTTATACCAGAGTCGAGGGCTATAACAATCGCTTGTTCCTGCATTTGCATTCCAGAGAAGACGTCGACAACTGCTTTAGTCAGAACGATATCTCTGCGGGGCATTTCAACAAACACTTTGTCTTGTCTTGCGAGAGAGAGAGAGAAAGAGAGAGATAGAGAGGAGGCAGAGGACAGAATGAGAGATTGAGGTGAAAAGAAACGAGAGTAGAGTACTACTGTACTTTGATCGAGATTGAAGGCGAAATTCACTATTTGATTTTGACCTAAAAGAATTTTAGTGAAAAGAGACGGAGACTAAATTGAGTTCATTTATGATTAAACTAACAAGTGAATAAAGGAGCCTAAACCCTAAACCCTAAAGTTACTTTTAAACTTTAAATTGAGTAAAAATTAATCTTAGGTCCTTATAATAGTTCCAAGTAATAATAAAAATAATCTGAGGATATGAATGAAATTGTTCCGAAACAAGGTTACTTGAGGTACTTAATCTTCTGAGGTTGAAGCCGATCCATTTATTATTATTAGCACGAATCTTAAAGGAACCCAAGCATCATGGCCTTCTATCGGATTGACACGTATTCAGTTCAAACGGTCCGGATGAAATATCAAACTGTGAGGTAAATTATGACACGGATTCAGTTCTATCGGATTGACACGGATTCAGTCGATGCCTCTCATAAATTACGAATATAAATTATAACACCAGCCTATCTCATGCCCCAACAAACCAATTACTCCTAAGAAACTTAATTAAACCATCTCAATTGAAAAAGCAAGTCTTGGTCAACAAAAGGAACCTGAGGTTGAGCCTTTGATTGGAGCTCGAATAACCAGCAGTGAAAAATTAATAATGATTCTGCTAAAGAGAAATACTTGATCGAAAAATGAATTGGTCTGACATGTTTATTAATATATAATTTAACCACTATGCTTGCAACCTTTGAACTGTGCAGTAACAAGCACAAATCCTAAAATTTTTTAGAACCCTAATAATCTCTTAAAACTAGTAACTATTTGAATAATCAGAATGACACTCTTAGTGTGCTCTCATTTTCCTTTTTTTTGGTATTAAACATAAGTAAAATGGTTGTTGGTTCAAAACCTAAAACCCCATTTCCTTCCTATCCAGATTCACATGTAGTTGACTAGCAAAAAAATACTATTTAAATACCACCCAAGTACAACCAGCTGCCATTTCCATGGCTTTGAGGTGTTCTAATTGGAGTCAATTTATGCCTTATTTCTCAATTTGGTAGAAATAAAAAATGATATTTGTTTCCCTTAAATGAATCAAAATTAGATTCCATAATGAAAGGCTCTTTGGGACATTTCATCAAGTAACTTGCGTGCACGGTCAGGGATTCACCTAAAGTAGCCAGCTGACACAAGAGGGAGGAAAGAGCACTTACCATGGGTTAGAGAGAGCCTAGCTAGTTTGTCTCCTTGCATTTGAGGGAAGAGGTGGAGAAGTGGTTTAGGCACCACGTGTGAAGCGTGGCCGCAGAACGCTTGTGTACCAAGTGACCATGTCACTCTGGGGCATTTCAACAAACAGTTGTCTTGCGAGAGAGATAGAAAGGAGGAAGCACGAGAGGAGTTATAAGGCGGCGGCGGAGAGATTGAGGTGAAAAGAAACGAGTGTAGTGTACTTTGCTCGAGATTGAGGTGGAGAAAGTTGAGATGATCGAATTGTGTGATTTTTAATTATAAAATAACTTATTTGGAGAAATAAAGGTGACCTAGAGAGACGGAGACTATTTTTTGTCATTGAGAGGTGGGACCGTGGGAGCCAAAGTTTTGAGTTCAGATCCGAACTGTTCGATTAAAATTTGAGCTAATCCGATCGTGCCAAAAGGTATTTAACGGTCCGGATCTAAACTCAAAATTCAATTGACTTTAGGTCATATGAATTCGTTACGGGATCGAATCTCTCAAAGATACTACATTATATATCATTGTTTAGATTCAGATTAGATAAAACAATCCGGATTTAATTAGAATTTACGAACAGATATTTTAAAATTTATTAATTAAATTATAACAATGGTTTCAAATATAATTTGATTTTATCAGTTACTTGCGATAATCTAATCTCTAATACTTTTCCTACAAGAAAAATGACAAATTCTTCTATGGACACTATTGAATGTGGTACTGTTTATTCTATGCTGATCCAACGGTTCAGAAAATTTCGTATTTTAACTCAAAATTTTTGTCGGAAGGGTAACATAGTAATTTGACGCCAGTCAATCTCTCCCGCGATCTCCTCCTCCCCATTTCAAAAAAGAGCGAAAATCGCGACCCCTCTCTGGTGTTCTCCTAAACCCTAAACCCGTTCTACTTCTTCCACAAAGACTAACCTAAACGGATCTGCTTCTTCTCTCCCGCGATTTCCTTCTCCCCATTTCAAAAAAAAAAGAGCGTCGCGATTTCCTTCTCTCCCGCGATTTCCCTCTCTTTGGCGACGCCGCTGCGCGACGTAAACCCGATCTACCACGGCGTTCTCTCTTTCAAGACGATCGATCGTCTTGTGAGGTCCGGCGACTCGTCCGGTTTACTTCCAAAGAGCTTGTTGAAATCCATGTACGTCTCTTTTCTTGCTGGGTGCTTCCGTTCAATTTGATTTGACCTCGAAGAAGCCCATGGGTAATGTAGCTTTTCTGGAATTAGAAGGTTTAAATTTCCATAAAAGGTTCATTATTTTTTTGTGGATGCTGATTTATTTGTTTGACTTTATAAGACAGAAAGGGGCAGGCATTACAGTTCAACTGGTTATGTGAAAAGGGTGCTTTTGTTTTGCATTCAGATGGTACATTCTCAGTTGATTTTACAAAGGTATTGTAGTTTTTGTTTTTCTTTCTCTAATTTTCTTTCCCATTCTTTTTTGCCCTTAATAATTAGTTAGGCAACTACTGTTGGTTTGTTGCAGTAAGCACTAGCAGTGAGCCCAACTGGTTTATTAGTTGAATGCAGCAGCTGATTAACTAGTTTATTAGTCAAATGTAACAACTCAGCACCTGTAACTATGGTTCCATAAGGTCCTCCAAATAATGGGATCCCCAATTGAATTAAAGCACTGATAATAACTAGTCACTGGTCTTAGTCAGCTTTTGTCTTCTAACTTGTGCATGCACCTGAAAAAAGCCACAAGTCCAATTGTGAATTATAGTATTCAATAATTGAAGTGAACCAGACCATCCCATAATTGGATCCGGTCATAATTGACAAGCACCTGGTCCGAACTGAAAGTGTTCAATTTGAAAACCTGACTAACTGGTATTTCCAACCTGAATAAACCAGAAATTTGAAGCTGCTTAACCTGAAGAAATAAAATAACAGATTTGGTAAAAAATGAACGTGACCTTAACTTGAAAACAATTACTTATGAAAGACATAGCCCTTTTCTTATGGTGAATGGAAGACTTGAAAAGACGAGGATGTATTTTATTTGCCCTGCATTGGTAACAGCAAACCAAGACAAAATTATACTTAACCTGAATTTGAAGTGACCTGAATAATAAAATGATCTGAGACCTGAAACTGATGTGAATCAACAAACTAGCCTCACCATCAATCTTCCACTTCTACAAACAACCCAATAGAGGCCCCGTGCGACCTAAACACTAACCTAAACCCTAGAAGTAGCTACCAGATTACGCTCACAAATTCCCCAGCTTTTCATAATTCCAGCTAGGATTCGTGATTCCTTTTGTTCTAGTGTCGTGCTCTTTCCTAGTTGGTGGATTTGATCTTGTAATTGCTTATGGAGGACGAGGATATCGAGAAGGCTGTGTTAGCTTACCTGAGAAAGAAAGGGCTCAAGCTCACTGAACTAGCTCTTCAAGAGGAGCAGAGTCGTCTCTCCTCCGATGCATCACACTCCAGGTAATTTATTGAGTACCCTGTTCGAATTTTAGGATGGAGTATCTCTGGACCCTTCATCTTCTGGAATTGTAGTTAAATTACCTTCTTTTTTTGTACTTCTTCTATAGTTGGCATGTTCTGATATTAGAAGTATCAACATTTGTTTGAATAAAATGCATTTTATTTGACCTATGCAGCCTGGTGAGTAAAATTTAGCATGATTTCTAATCAAGGAGAAAAAGATCATAGGTGCATAGTTACTGATGGATGTATTTTTTTTTTTGTTTTGTTTCCTAGAGTGGTTGATTGCTATGTTTGCCTAAGCGACCGCAACTGAGTATAACTACTAAAAGAAAAATATGGATCAAATTCTCATGGTAAAGCAATTGAGTTCAAATTCAGCATATACCGGTATGGTTATTGTCGACTTAGATCTTGGGCATATAATTCACTTGATTCTTATAAGGTAAAGGATATATATATTAGTTGTATATCAGTTTCACTTTTTTTTTCTTATCCAACTTGTTACAAAGTTCATACTGTTGCCAGTTTTTTTTTTTTTAATTCTTCATTAATTACTGTGCAGCATGAACTACTTCGTGTGCTTTATCCTGTTTTTATTCACTGCTTCATGGATTTAGTTGCGCAAGGCTATATGCAAGAAGGTATATTATTCTCCAAGTTAGCACATAGTACTTGTTTTCCAGATATCTACAAGGCAAGGATATTCTTGTCAAAATCTTGTTCCATTCAATTAAATAATTTTCATGTTTTGTATTGTACTGTACTTGGTTTCAATTGTCATTTCACAAGTACAAATAGAAACATTTTTCTGAAATTCACTTCAATAAACTAATAATTCTCAATATCTAAATGATTCAGCGGATTGTATTCTTTTTTGTCTATCAATTGATATTTACATATTTCGCATGTCTGCTTTTTCTCTATAGAAAATGGCATATGATGCAAAGCTGATGCGGGTGCCTGACATGCGGTGGCTTGGTGTATTGTCCTCTGACTTTGAGCAATTCAATCTTCCTGATTGTTGCCTTCTCAATTTGACACTTGATCTGATAGTAGTAAAAATATAAGGGTTCCATTCATAAATTTTGTATATTGTTGTCAGTTTTCATCATTAAGATCTATATCAATTGTGTAGATTGGATCCATTTGTTAATAAGATCTGATAATAGTAAAAATATAAGGGTTCCATTCATAAATTTTGCATATTGTTGTCAGTTTTCATCATTAAGATCTATATCAAATATAATAACTGTAAAGGGCCTATTTGCATATTTCATGTCATTTTCCCTTTTTTGTAATTATTAATGATGTTTTCTTATATTTAATTGGTTAGTAATATTAAACTTGCATATTGCTTTAAAATGAATTGCATATGCTTTATACGTATATTGAACATCTCTACAAGGACTAATCTGCAATAATAACAAAAAAAATAGGGCTTCTTATATATAATATAATTTCTCTATTGGCCAATGAATCACTGCCTCCATTTAGGTAATTTTCTTCATTTTGGGGGTGGGGCATTTTTGGTGACATTTTTGTTGTTGTATGTAATATTAAAGCTTCCAAGTATGTGTGTTATGTTTAGAATTTGATATTAGTTACTATTAATTCAATATAAAATTGACATATAACTGTGAACTTCACAATATTCAGAGGAGCTCTTTGAAGAATTATCTAGAAAATTGCCATGCGAGAGATAAGGGGTGGTTATTTTATTCATCGGTAATAAAATCTTCTTTTGCAATTAGATTTTTGATAGATGTTTACATAACTTCTCAAAACAGAATGATTTAGAACTACAAAAAAATAAACATATTCCAGGCAATCGAGAAGTTGAATTGTCATTTAATATTGCATTAAAAGTTGAATATATAAACTTTTTTGGTTAGTAAATTGGAGAATGCTCAATTGTTGCTTCCCTAATCGACAATGAAATTATTGACGAAGCAATACAATTGACATGCAATGTAATTTTGTTATTATTTATTGTTTGGCATATTTTTTATGCCATGTAATTTTGTTAAAAAATGTATCTGATTTGATGTTTGGCATATTTATTATTTTTTTATTTATTATTTATTCTACTTATTTTATTTTATATTTTTATCTGAGTCAATGAGTTTTTCCAATTTTCTTTAATTTATTTTTTATTCATTTTTATTTTATCTTATTATTATTTATCATTTATTAATTTTTTTTATTTTTTATTTTTTATTTTATTTTTTATTTTTATTTGTTATTATTTGATTATTTTTTATTTTTTATTTCAGTCAACGAGTCTTTCCTTTTTTCATTTTATTTATTTTTATTTATTTTATATTTTATTTTTATTTTTTATCATTTAATTTTTTTTAATTTTTTATTTGAGTCAATGAGTGTAACCAATTTTCTTTTGTTTATTTATTATTTATTTTGTATTTATTTTTTTATTTTTAATCATTTAATATTTTTTAATTTTTTATTTGATTCAATGAGTCTTTCGAATTTTCTTTTATTTATTTATTATTATTTATTTATTATTTAATAGTTTCTTAAAGCTGAAATTAATTTAACAAATTTATCAAATTAATAATCACTTTATCAAACAAATTTATCTAATTAATAATCACTTTATCTAATTTTTTTTATTTTTTACTTTTTATTATCTAATATTTTTTTTGATTTTTTTTAGTTTTTTTATATTTTATATTTTAATGTTTTTTTAAATTTTTTATTATCTAATTTTTTTTAAAGAGATGCAGCAAATAAATTGAAAAAAATTGAAAAATACATTTTCAAACCTTTTGCAATTTTTTACGACAAAATCATAATTATAAATGTTAATTTTATATAATTTCTTCATTGTTAGTTCCTCCATCATGTAATAAAATTTGTGGATCGTTAATTTCCGGACGAGCGATTGACGGTCGATCTGACATGAAATGATTTCAAATTTATTTTGAAATGATCAAGAGAAAGTGTTATGCGTATCCAACATAATAGTTCTGAACTATGTTTGTGTCCGAGCCTCGATCCAACGTGAAGTCTTCGTAACCCTTCGATGTTCCGGTTTTCCATCCGCTTGATGGATGGGTAAATAAAGTTAAAATTCCATCAAAATTTGCTGCACTTGATTAAAGGCTGTAATCTTTGATTTGAACGGTCCCGATCAATCAACGGACTAACTATTTTTGTGCGTCTTCACAATCTCACAAAGCAAGAGTTTATGTTTCATGAAACATATACTCTTGCTTTGTGAGATTGTGAAGACGCATGTAAACATGTCATCCGTTGACCGAAGAAGAATAGCAAAGACGGAATGATGCATCCCGGCCCAGATCTATTTTCTTCGGGCCGGTACTATTCATCTCAGCCCAATATTTTTCTTTTACTGTTAATCTGTACTTCTGTAGTTAAGTTGATAGAAAATATACCAAAAACAAAATCAGAAATCATTATTTTTAAATTAGACAAGTTTTGTACAAAATACAAGTGAAATTATATGCCAAAATTAAAATTTGTATTAATTATTATGAGTACAACTAGGTTCTTAAGCTCACCAAATTCTTAATGAGCTTAATTTCAAAACCCATCAAATTGTCTTCAAAGAACGAGTCCAAACAATTGAAACCAATTTACTTCACAGGTCATATGTATTTACATGCAAAATTTATAAATTTTTGAATTAATTTAGTAAAAGTCGATCAGTAAAAACAAAAGGTTTATTAATTTTAATACATTCATTTTTCATAATTTTTTTAATGTTTGACTTCTTATTAAATATATTCGAACATTTATAAATTTTACATATAAATGCATCTTTAAAAAAATAGATTGATTTCAATGGTTTAAATTCGCTGTATGAAGCCAATCCGATATGGTTTGAAATTAAGCTCACCAAGAGGTTTGGTGAGCTTAAGAACACTCTACTTATGTTCGAATATTATTTTTTAAAATTCAACCATAATTATTTTCAAATCTATATATTATTTGCAAATTATTTGGAAGTGATATTCCAAAAATATTTGAATTTTTTCAAAAATAAATATCAATCATAATTTAGATATGCTAGACATATGTTCGACAGTTAATAAATTAAAAAAGAATATTCTGCCCGATGATATAATATATGAATTACGATTGACATTTTTTTAATAATTATTAATATTGATAAAAAGATATTCCGACCCTTATTATTTTTGTTTATTGTTTTTATTTTCATTGAGTAAAACTAGTATGAATTTAAACTCACGAAATTAATTAATTTGTTAACATAAATTCAAAATCTATCAAATCCATTTTAAGCAACAAATTCAAACATTACAAATCAATATATTCGGTCATCCTACATTTTATAGGTCGAATTTAGAAATTTGTGACTTTATTTGTATGAAGTTAAATAGTACAAAAATCAAAATTAAGCACACATCAAAATGAAGTTTTAAATCTACTATTTTTTAGTCGATTGAAATAGCTTAGAAAATAATTAGGTTTGTGGTTTATTTATGATTGAATGAGTTTTGAAATTAAGCTTTAAATTTATGCTAACTTTATCTTTCAACTTTGTCTATGTGTTGACTTCTACTTTCTAATTTATTAACCAAGTCAATTTTTCTAAACGAGCATGCACAGTCATTTTTAGAGCACAAAAAACACAAATAGAGTGATTACATGCATGTTTGGTGTTTTCTTATATTAATAAATAAATATCAGAATTAGACTTCTCTTTTTCTGATAAGTCACATAATTTATTTCTCTTAAAGTCTAATGGAAATTCAGAAAGTTTTAGTTTTCTTGTTTTAAAACTTTTTTATGGTGACAAGATTCACACAAAGCTCAACCCTCAAAGCTTAGTGAATTTTTGCATACTTTTTGACTGTCATGACAAGATTTGCACAAAAAGCTCAATCCTGAAAGTTTAGTGAACTCTTTTTTTCAAACAAAATTTGGATTTTTTTTTTATGAAAATTTGAGTTTTCATGAAAAATCCTTTAGTTTGTATATTAAAATTGGATTTGAAAAGTAATGCAACATCTTAAAAATTAAAATGAAATTTGTACATTCCACTCTATGGGTCCTTTTGTGTTTCTTTTACAATATTTTTCTTTTGAGTTCACAATGCATTTGCTTTATTATTACACAATTTAATATTAGTAAAATTTGAACATAAAAAAAAAAAGATAATAATCAAAATATTATTTTAAAAATATTACTTAATGATACGGTACATAAATAATCAGCAAATGATTGTTAACATATGATCTATCATTTTAACTACTCATTCTCATGAAATAGTATGCGCTTTAAATTGCTATTTCAACAAAAATTAACAAAAATGATGCTATTTTTTCGTATCCTCTGCATTAACTCAAAAATCATGCTATTTCAACAAAAATTGCTATTTCAACAAAAATTAACAAAAAATCATATCCTCTGCATTAACTCAAAAAAGAATATTTTGAGTTAATGCATCTGGACCGGCCAATCTGCTTTAAAATACGTGCAGATTAGATCCACACAAATATTAAAGCATCCCTGCGTTACAGGCTGGGGTCGGATTGGCTCCGTTTAAAATCAGACGGGTGAAATGCGTTAACTCAAAGATGCTCTTTTGAGTTAATGCAGACGATGCGGACTCCTTTATCCCTGGGTTGCCCTGTAGTTCTGTTCTTGTGCTATTTGCCAGTAAATGCGGCTGCCTCAAAGCTTCCCTTTTGACATTGTGTATCTGTGTTGTCTCTCTTATCCCTTGCCATAGGTTGATGCATGCATCTGAGTATTGTTTACATGGCTCTCCACGTCTTGCTTCTTCCAGGTTACCATTCTGATCAAACCCCACTATTCTGGTTCCAGTTCTGGTAGATTGCTCCCATGACGCATTAATTAACATTGCCTTGTTCCCCTGGTTATCTCAATTATTTCACTAATGAGTCTGCCCCCTATGCTGGTCGTACCTGGCTCTCCACATTCCAATGTGTTTGCCTGCAGGAGGATTCCTCTTGGCATGGATTTCTTTGCCAAGAAGAGTTCATCGTTTCTAGCCTTCCAAAGGCACCAAAGCAGGTTTGCAGAAAGCTTTAATCTGGCTTTCGGTTAGGTCTTGTGTGATCATGAGTAAGCTTTGTATGAAATCTAACGGTAGTAGCTCAACACATAGAGAGAAAGGGGATCCGTACCATATATGTGTGGGTCGCGATATCGGGCAGCAGAAGAGGAGATGCATCCAAAATTCATTAATTCTCCGTATTACAACGTGTGCAGATCGGGTTGATTGCCCGTATTCTTGTGTGCAGCACTGCTGAATGCTGTTTTCATCAGTGCATGTCATCATAGAAGGCGGGCTGAGGTGTTTGCTTTCTTAACAGGTCATATCACTCTTGTGTGTTTACGTTGTAGCTATATGTTCATTACGTTGTAGCTTGTACTGATAACTGATATTGACCGTTTAATATACAATGACCGAAATATGTTCATTTTATCAAATAATTAAATTCACAGAATTTGTAGTGACTGAACTTGTCACGCTCCAGATTTTGACCATCCGGAGCGTGATTATAACATCATCATTGCACTTTTCCTTGGCCCGTCAACCTACGTCACCAACAAAAAGGAAAACAAAAAACAAACGGAGTCAGCTACAAAGCTCAGTAACCGGTTATTTAACGACGCGCTTCTCTATAATTGGCTTATTTAACAACCATTCAAACAGACTGAATTAATCCTCACAAATACACATTAAATTATGCACGCATATTTCACCGGCGATAGCACGTCAGTCTAGGTTATCCGTAAAGCAAGTCACATCGTATTCACATATATAGTTGGAATCCCATCACACAGGCGATTCCCAACTTCCACAACACACAATTCCTTAAACCGCCAATCCAATGGGAAATCCATCCAACATTGGAAGGCCGCCGACCCACTGGAAAATCCATCCAACAGTGGGAGGCTACAATCACAAATCAAAATTCCAACTTCAGACCCGCTATCCCGTTAAATATACCATCATAATTCAATATGCAATACCAATATTCAAATCAACCATACAAAACGAAAACACAGATTATAGAGAAGTCCGGTTACCTGATAGCGAGATGTTCATAATTTTCAATTGGATTGCAACAGTAGTTTAGAATCACTGCGATGTAGTGGGAATTCGAATCGAACATTGAAATCGAATCTCAAAATAACTTTTCCTTTTCTCACTTTTTCTATTTGGTTTATGTTATATTTTGTTTTCCGGAAGATATAATGAGAGAGAGAGAGAGAGAGGCACGGAATTAAGAGAGCCAAATAGAGACGGTTATAAGAGGTTACAGGGTGAGGCGCCTCTTGGATTAAAAGTGGGTATAATTTTATCTATTTTATATTTAAATGAAAATAATTATAGATCACGAAATCAAATGAAACTAACCAAGTTTGTATTATGAATGAAATAATTATATATTCCAGGAAACTTTATTTTTAAATACGCTATAAATTTTTATTTTTATAAATAAACTTTATTATTAAAAATCTATAATTTTTATTTATTATAAAAAATATTGTTAGAATAAAAATAATAATAATGACTCAAAATTTTCGGGATGTTACATTCTTCCCTCCTTCAAAAAGAATTTTGTCCTCAAAATTCAAACATAAAATTCTAAATAAGTACATTACGCTTCCATTGCGCAACTCTGATTAAATTATAAAATTGCTTTCAAGAATAAATCAAATAAAATACTGATAACAAATTTAACAAAATCAAATTAGACATAGATTTATTTGATCATTAATCAATAACTAAAGAAATTGATATATCGGATTTCACATGTCAGAATCAACCATGAGATGCAATTAAAGACATGGTTGGTTGGTAACGAATCAAATTACTCAAAATTAAGAGTGAGAATAATTTGGGGTTGTATGTGAAAGATGCAAATCGATCGATAGTAAAATTAATTAATCATAATATTTTATGCATGCTAATCCGAAGAGCGAAGAGGGATAAACAATTTTGCATGCAGAAATTGGGGGAGGAAATCAAATCATATTAGACAAAATAAAATTGATCAATTTATAAGGAAAATCATCCTAGTGCAAATCGGATGAAGGCCAAATAAGATTAAAAAAAAATGTATTTCATGGACACAGCATTTAGTCAGACGGAATTACTCAAAACTTTTCAGATTCATGATCTCATAAATCAGACATATCAAAATTAAAATTGGATATAGATAACAAATGAAACTAGGACCCAAACACAGTCCGAGAAACGAATGCTCTGATACCATATGTCACACTCCAGATTTTGACCATCCGGAGCGTGATTATAACATCATCATTGCACTTTTCCTTGGCCCGTCAACCTACGTCACCAACAAAAAGGAAAACAAAACAACAAACGGAGTCAGCTACAAAGCTCAGTAACCGGTTATTTAACGACGCGCTTCTCTATAATTGGCTTAATTTAACAACCATTCAAACAGGCTGGATTAATCCTCACAAATACACATTAAATTATGCACGCATATTTCACCGGCGATAGCACGTCAGTCTAGGTTATCCGTAAAGCAAGTCACATCATATTCACATAGTTGGAATCCCATCACACAGGCGATTCCCAACTTCCACAACACACAATTCCTTAAACCGCCAATCCAATGGGAAATCCATCCAACATTGGAAGGCCGCCGACCCACTGGAAAATCCATCCAACAGTGGGAGGCTACAATCACAAATCAAAATTCCAACCTCAGACCCGCTATCCCGTTAAATATACCATCATAATTCAATATGCAATACCAATATTCAAATCAACCATACAAAACGAAAACACAGATTATAGAGAAGTCCGGTTACCTGATAGCGAGATGTTCATAATTTTCAATTGGATTGCAACAGTAGTTTAGAATCACTGCGATGTAGTGGGAATTCGAATCGAACATTGAAATCGAATCTCAAAATAACTTTTCCTTTTCTCACTTTTTCTATTTGGTTTCTGTTATATTTTGTTTTCCGGAAGATATAATGAGAGAGAGAGAGAGAGACGGAATTAAGAGAGCCAAATAGAGACGGTTATAAGAGGTTACAGGGTGAGGCGCCTCTTGGATTAAAAGTGGGTATAATTTTATCTATTTTATATTTAAATGAAAATAATTATAGATCACGAAATCAAATGAAACTAACCAAGTTTGTATTATGAATGAAATAATTATATATTCCAGGAAACTTTATTTTTAAATACGCTATAAATTTTTATTTTTATAAATAAACTTTATTATTAAAAATCTATAATTTTTATTTATTATAAAAAATATTGTTAGAATAAAAATAATAATAATGACTTAAAATTTTCGGGATGTTACAGAACTTTCAACTATATTTTTGAAAGAAACTATTGATTTAAAAAAATGAGCCATTAATTGTTAATTTGATTGATCAAAAATATTATTATTGAAACCTACTTTGTTTTGTGTGTTTAGTTGGATTCGAAATATAAAAGACAAAATCGAGATGCATTGATAATCGATTAACTTTGACAGATATTGAAGTATTCATCGAATTAAATTTTTTTTTCAAAACTAAAATAATAGTTTGTTAATATCTTGTTGATCTTGTACATTTTAAAAGAATAGCTTAGAAGCAGCCCAAACTTACAATAGAAATTCTCAGGAGCAAATTAAATTGGACAAATATTTCACAAAGTCACATTTCTCATTACTTAGACATCCGGTGGCATTGATACTTCATAGAATACATTCATATTGACATGTTTTCTTAGTTGGCAAATAACGTAATACATTATGTAAACTTGTAGTTGTAGGGGATCGCACACAATGAACCCAATTAATAGAATATAAAATATAAGTTGGGAGGATGAGATACATTAACTCGTGAAATCAATAATGGATCAAAGATCATTTCACAGAGAATTAAACATCAACCAAATCCGTTAATAGAGAAATATACTGCCGAGCAATACAAGCCCTTCAGTTAATTAGAGTAGTGAAATGCCCAAAGTAAATAAAATGATTACCTAGATTAAAAAAAGCAATCTTCAACCAAACTCAGCACTTTAATCATTAGTCTTACTAATTGTCTGCTCCATGAGATCTCTCGCATCATCATCTCGTCCTATTTTCAAAAGCAGTTCTAATACTGGTGCAGAGGCACCCAAATCGGGTTTCACCCCTTCTTTCTTCATTCTGTTCAGCACACTCATAGCTGCGTCTACTTTTCTCTTCTTAGCATATGCTTTGAGCAAGGAAGTGTAAGTAGAGAGATCTAGCGCTACATGATTGAGATGCATTCTATCTAGGATATTCATCACATCATCAATATTGCCATCATTTACATAGCCGAGAAGTAAAATTCGATATGATACAACACCTGGTTTTATACGTCTCCTATACATCAAGTCAAGCAACTTTTGAGCCTCCTTGGTTTGGCCTTGTTTGCACATAGAATCCATCATTGATCTGAAAGTAACCTCATCCGGCAAAATACCTTGATCAATCATAGCCTTGAAAACTCTAAATGACCCTTTCCAACATCCTAGTTTAGAATACCCATTTATAACACTAGTATATGTGATATGATCAGGTGTGACACCTTTATCAATCATATCATACAGTAGTTTCTCTGCCCCGTCAGTTTCCCCCCTCTTGCAAAGTGAATCCACAATTATAGTGCTAGTCACAGTGTCAGGCAATAATCCCTTTGAAACCATCTCATTTAGTAACTTCTTTTCCTTTTCTACTTTGTTCACTTTGCAAAGCCCATCTATAAGAGTATTATAGGTACGAACATTAGGATTTGTACCTCTAGAAATCATATTACATAGCAACTCTTCTGCATTTTCAGTTTCTCCCACCTTGCAAAGTGCATCAATGATGGTATTATAAGTCACAACATTGGGATCATGTCCATTAGAAACCATGGACTGGAGCATTTTCACTGCTTTGCCCAATTGCCCTTTCTTGCACAACCCATCCACAAGAGTAGTATAGGTCACAACATCAGGTCGAAGTCCTTTAGAAAGCATGTAGGACAGCAGTTCCTCTGCCTTCTCAGTATCTCCATCCTTGCACAGGCCATTAATCAGTGAGTTGTATGTGATTACATCTGGCGCAATACCCTCTGAAAGCATTCGCTCAAACAAACTAAATGCTTTACTAATTTCGCCTTTTTTGCAAAGGCCATCAATCATTGAGTTGTATGTCACTACATTTGGCGCAATACCCTCTGAAAGCATTTGCTCAAACAAACTAAATGCTTTACTAATTGCGCCTTCTTTACAAAGACCGTCAATCAGTGAGCTGTATGTCACTACATTTGGCACAATACCTGCCGAAAGCATTTTCTCAAACAAACTAAATGCTTTACTAATTGCGCCTTCTTTACAAAGGCCATCAATAACAATGCTGTAGGAGATCACGTTAGGTGTGCAGCCAAGTTTAGGCATTTTATTGAATGCCATGGCTACGGCCTCACTAATCCTATTCTCAGAACAAAGGCCCTTAAGTAGTGGACTGAAGATGTTAGGTTCAGCTCTCTGCCCTCCCTTAATAAACCGCCCCAAGAAAACCAAGCCTAGTCTCGGCTGATTAATTCGGAAACAGTAGCTGATCAAGACACTATAGGTGCAAGCATCAGGTGAGGGTGAAACCCATTTAGGTTTAGGTTGGGTCCAACGGTTAAAGAGTGAAAAGACAGTTGCATAATGGCTGTTTGAGTTCTTCATACGAGTTAAGGCTGTAAAGAGTTGATTAAAGGAATAGATGGACGGTGCCGGGTTCTTCGCACCAAGCAAGCAATCAAAAAATTGAAGAGCATCTTTAATAGTAAGAGTGCCCGACCGATAACATTCTTTTACAAGTAATTCCAGCTGGCGGGTCGTCCCCATGGCAATGGGATGAAATGGTTACAACTCCACCTGTTTGTATCAGGTATAACTTATAAGATTGGGGGCAGCCTCAAAACTGCTTCTAGAATATGGATAGATACACCTGCTTCTAGAAATCCAGAGAGGTCAGCTGCAAGAGCCTTACTGAAGGTGTGCTACGATTTATCAAAGATTACCTACAAGATAAAACGTGAATAAGCAAAGTGATCTAAAGAATCAAGCAAAAAGGCTGCATAGGAAACCCCTATTTACTAAATTAATTTTTCCTAATTAGTCCACTTATACAAATTAACAAGCCTGTAGTCTGCATGAAACAAACTTCAACATTAAGAACCAGATTCTAGTAGTTAATTGGGACTGTTTTTGTTGGCTTTTGGTTCACTTGACAAATCAGTGCATAGTTGAGGCTCTGCCAGAAGGGCTATAACAATACTAAAAAGGTGATGCCTCTAGAATTGGTACAACTGGACTTATACCAGAGTCGAGGCCTCTTAAAATTTACGAATGACACCAGCCTAACTTATGCCCACAACCAACCAATACTCCTAAGAAATGGAATTAAACCGTCTCAATTGAATGTTTAAAAATTTAAAATTGACCTTACAGGTATTGACCAGCACATGGAGGTTCATGACTGGATCATCCTAAAAGAAAAAAGAACCTGAGGTTGCATCATTGATTGGAACTCGAATAACCAGGCGTGTAAAAACAATAATAATTCTGCTAAAGAGAAATACTTGATCCAAAACTGATTCGTTGTGACATGATTTAAAGATGTAATTTCAACCGCTATACTTGCAACCTTTGAACTGTGTAGTAACAAGCACAAATCCTAAAAATTTTGAGATCCCTAATAATCTTATTTTTTGTATTCAACATAACTAAATTGGTTGTTGGTTCATAAGATAAAACCCTCATTTCCTTCCTGTCCATTTTCACATGTAGTTAACTAGCAAAAAAATACCAGTTAAAAGTCACCCCAGCACAACCAGCTGTCTTCTCCATGTAACCCAACTTGTTAAATAATGAATAGACAAAGTTGCATAGTTATAACCACATTTTGAAGGGTCCTAATTGGAGTCAATTTATGCTTTGTTTCTCAATTTGATACATATAGCAAAGGAAATGAATCAAAATTAGATTCCATACTGAAAGTCTCTTTGGGACCTTTCATGAAGTAACTTGCGTGCACCATCAGGGATTCACCTAAAGTAGCTATCTGACACAAGAGGGAGGGAAGAGCAGATACCAAGGTTAGAGAGATCCTCGCTTTTCTTCCTGCATTTGCATTTCAGAGAAGAGGTCGACAACTGCTTTAGTCAGAACGATATCTCTGCGGGGCATTTCAACAAACACTTTGTCTTGTCTTTGTCTTGTCTTGTCTTGCGAGAGAGAGAGAGAGAGAGAGAGAGAGAGAGATAGAGAGGAGGCGGCGGACAGAATGAGAGATTAAGGTGAAAAGAAACGAGAGTAGAGTACTACTGTACTTCGATCGAGATTGAAGGCCAATTTCACTTTTTGATTTTGACCTAAAAGAATTTTAGTGAAAAGAGACGGAGACTAAATTGAGCTCATTTATGATTAAACTAACAAGTGAATAAAGGAGCCTAAGCCCTAAACCCTAAAGTTACTTTTAAACTTTAAATTGAGTAAAAATTAATCTTAGGTCCTTATAATTGTTCTAAGTAATAATAAAAATAATCTGAGGATATGAATGAAATTGTTCCGAAACAAGGTTACTTGAGGTACTTAATCCTCTGAGGTTGAAGCCGATCCGTTTATTATTATTAGCACGAATCTTAAAGGAACCAAGCATTATGGCCGTCTATCCGATTGACACGGATTCAGTTCGAACGGTCTGGATGAAATATCAAACTGTGAGGTAAATTATGACACGGATTCAGTTCTATCGGATTGACACGGATTCAATCAATGCCCCTCATAAATTACGAATATAAATTATAACACCAGCCTATCTCATGCCCCCAACAAACCAATTACTCCTAAGAAACTTAACTAAACCGTCTCAATTGAAAAAGCAAGTCTTGATCAACAAAAGGAACCTGAGGTTGAGCCTTTGATTGGAGCTCGAATAACCAGCAGTGAAAAACTAATAATGATTCTGCTAAAGAGAAATACTTGATCGAAAAATGAATTGGTCTGACATGTTTTTTAATATATAATTTAACCACTATGCTTGCAACCTTTGAACTGTGCAGTAACAAGCACAAATCCTAAAATTTTTTAGAACCCTAAAAATCTCTTAAAACTAGTAACTATTCCACTCTTAGTGTGCTCTCATTTTCCTTTTTTTTGGTATTAGACATAAGTAAAATGGTTGTTGGTTCAAAACATAAAACCCCATTTCCTTCCTATCCAGATTCACATGTCTCATTTTCATTTTTTTGAATTTCGGGCACCCTGTAATTTGGAGTATTTCAGCATACAGCCGCCTATGAGAATTCCCTGTATTCAGTCATTTTTTATTTTTCCTGTTAATTTTTGTTCACACCGCATTTTGGTGTTTCCCCGCATACAGCCGCATATGAGAAGTCCCTGTTTGACATCTCGTTTTCATTTTTTTGAATTTCGGGCACCCTGTAATTTGGAGTATTTCAGCATACAGCCGCCTATGAGAATTCCCTGTATTCAGTCCCTTTTTCTTTTTCCAGTTAATTTTTGTTCACACCGCATTTTGGTGTACCCCCGCATACAGCTGCATATGAGAAGTCCCTGTGTGACATCTCATTTTCATTTTTTTGAATTTCGGGCACCCTGTAATTTGGAGTATTTCAGCATACAGCCGCCTATGAGAATTCCCTGTATTCAGTCATTTTTTATTTTTCCAGTTAATTTTTGTTCACACCGCATTTTGGTGTTCCCCCGCATACAGCCGCATATGAGAAGTCCCTGTTTGACATCTCGTTTTCATTTTTTTGAATTTCGGGCACCCTGTAATTTGGAGTATTTCAGCATACAGCCGCCTATGAGAATTCCCAGTATTCAGTCCCTTTTTCTTTTTCCTGTTAATTTTTGTTCACACCGCATTTTGGTGTACCCCCGCATACAGCTGCATATGAGAAGTCCCTGTGTGACATCTCATTTTCATTTTTTTGAATTTCGGGCACCCTGTAATTTGGAGTATTTCAGCATACAGCCGCCTATGAGAATTCCCTGTATTCAGTCCTTTTTTCTTTTTCCTGTTAATTTTTGCTCACACCGCATTTTGGTGTACCCCGCATACAGCTGCATATGAGAAGTCCCTGTGTGACATCTCGTTTTCATTTATTTGAATTTCGGGCACCCTGTAATTTGGAGTATTTCAGCATACAGCCGCCTATGAGAATTCCCTGTATTCAGTCCCTTTTTCTTTTTCCTGTTAATTTTTGTTCACACCGCATTTTGGTGTACCCCTGCATACAGCTGCATATGAGAAGTCCCTGTGTGACATCTCGTTTTCATTTTTTTGAATTTCGGGCACCCTGTAATTTGGAGTATTTCAGCATACAGCTGCCTATGAGAATTCCCTGTATTCAGTTATTTTTTATTTTTCCAGTTAATTTTTGTTCACACCGTATTTTGGTGTTTCCCCGCATACAGCCGCATATGAGAAGTCCCTGTTTGACATCTCGTTTTCATTTTTTTGAATTTCGGGCACCCTGTAATTTGGAGTATTTCAGCATACAGCCGCCTATGAGAATTCCCTGTATTCAGTCATTTTTTATTTTTCCTGTTAATTTTTGTTCACTATGTATTTTGGTGTTTCCCAGCATACAGCTGCATATGAGAAGTCCCTGTGCGACATCTCGTTTTCATTTATTTGAATTTCGGGCACCCTGTAATTTGGAGTATTTCAGCATACAGCCGCCTATGAGAATTCCCTGTATTCAGTCCCTTTTTCTTTTTCCTGTTAATTTTTGTTCACACCGCATTTTGGTGTACCCCCGCATACAGCTGCATATGAGAAGTCCCTGTGTGACATCTCGTTTTCATTTTTTTGAATTTCGGGCACCCTGTAATTTGGAGTATTTCAGCATACAGCCGCCTATGAGAATTCCCTGTATTCAGTCCCTTTTTCTTTTTCCTGTTAATTTTTGTTCACACCGCATTTTGGTGTACCCCCGCATACAGCTGCATATGAGAAGTCCCTGTGTGACATCTCGTTTTCATTTTTTTGAATTTCGGGCACCCTGTAATTTGGAGTATTTCAGCATACAGCTGCCTATGAGAATTCCCTGTATTCAGTCCTTTTTTCTTTTTCCTGTTAATTTTTGTTCACACTGCATTTTGGTGTACCCCCGCATACAGCTGCATATGAGAAGTCCCTGTGTGACATCTCGTTTTCATTTTTTTGAATTTCGGGCACCCTGTAATTTGGAGTATTTCAGCATACAGCCGCCTATGAGAATTCCCTGTATTCAGTCATTTTTTATTTTTCCTGTTAATTTTTGTTCACTATGTATTTTGGTGTTTCCCCGCATACAGCTGCATATGAGAAGTCCCTGTGTGACATCTCGTTTTCATTTATTTGAATTTCGGGCACCCTGTAATTTGGAGTATTTCAGCATACAGCCGCCTATGAGAATTCCCTGTATTCAGTCCCTTTTTATTTTTCCTGTTAATTTTTGTTCACACTGCATTTTGGCGTACCCCCGCATAGAGCTGCATATGAGAAGTCCCTGTGTGATATTGTAACGCCATGTAATTTAAAGAACGAAAGAAAAGATTTAATTTAAATTTCAGTTTTATTAAGAGGATTAATAGCCCACTTAACATATCTAACTTATATGTCAGACCCAAAGAAGACTTAGCCCATTTAAAATTATGCAGCCCACATTTTTGTCAAACCGTTCCCTCCCTGTTAATTCGTGCTTCCTCTGTTCTTTTTATTTTATTTTATTATTTTCTCATTCTCGTACAGAATTAAGGGGGCTGTTATAGGGAAGTGAGGCATTAATTGGCATGTATGCCACGCAAAATGAAAAGGGAATTTAATGCATGCTGGTCACTTACTATTTTTTTTATAATTCAAAAATTAAGAGATTAAGAGATAAAGAGGCGTGGTGGTACCAAATGGAAAGTAATAAAATATTTTATTAAAAATGGTAACAATTATATTTCTTTTATTAACCCTTCTGTGATTTCGGCCTCTGCTAAAAATAAAACCCCAACCAACCCTTTTCATTTCATACCATAAATCATCTCTCCTCATTTGTTTATCTTAAACCCCCTGTAGCCCTGTTCTAATTATAACCCAAACATCAAAAGAAAACCCAAATTGCACCCTTTTACTTTGTCAAAACGAATTGAATTTCTCCCTTGTGTTTGGAAGTCTCTGCACTAAAGGTACTAGAAATTTTCATTATTTTATTTCATAAATTAATTGATTAGGATACGTTAATTTGAATAAAATTTTATTCTTAGATTATAATAATTCATGAATAAGTACATCTAATTATAATCTGAAATTTTATTTATTTTTAAGAATTTCTGAAACTATATTTAAAATCTGAAAACTTTATTTTTAATGTATTGAGTTTAGTAGTTATATTATTCAAGATCATGTAAATTGGATAGATATTAATTTCTTTAAGTTTATTAAAAATCTGGAAATTTCTTTATTAATAAGTATTCTTTTATATTATAATCTGAAATCTTTGTTTATTAATAATAATTTTCTTAATTATTAATCTGAAATTTATAATTTTTGTTGGATATTCTTTCTTATTATATCTAATCAAACCTTCTGTTAGTTAAGGATTAAGGTACCAGAAGCAAATCGTTTATTTTATTTTTAATTTCTTTCATTCAAGTATATATTACAGAGATCAGATATCAAAGTATTTTAAGCCGAATTTAAAATTTGTCAGAATTTTTAATACAAAAAAATATAATATCTAAAGAACTAACTGAAACAATCAGATTAACATTCTTGATAATTCACATAAATATATAGTAAACTAGGATTAATGACATATAGTATTAAGGGTTTTAGGAAACGAGAATTGAATTAAAACATTATTAATTAAATGTATGCTTATGTTTTAGATTTGACGTTTTAAAGATTTAAATGACGTAAGAGACAATCAAGGATTCATTCAGATATCAGGTGCGGGTTTTCTAGACTTTATAAAACTATTTGACTTGCCTATTGTCATTCAGCTGTTTATTATCATGGCATTAGTTGAATTTATGCATGTTGTTTTCGAACCATTCGTATGACTTGAGTAGGATATGAATAAATTACATGAAATGATAGGATTCATATTGACCAATGGACTTGCATGAATAGAATGTATTAAGCATGGCATGAATGTGTGATTGAATAAATATACGTGAAATGAACGACTAAGGAAACTGAACAGGGGCCGATATGCTTGCATATTGGAATGTATACATTGGGTCTAGTGTTCGACTGGATCCCTCGATAACGTGACTGTAGGCGAAAGCGGTCCTGTCACGGATGTGATTGTAGGCTGACGCGGTCCCTTCACGGACGTGATTGTAGGCGAAAGCGGTCCTGTCACGGATGTGATCGTAGGCGGAAGCGGTCCTATCACCGCCAAGACCTAGCAGCATATGAATTCACCGTCTAGTGAGGCAAACGAAATAGATTAACAAAATTTTGAAAGTAATGAAAGTAGTAAGTAGTGATAGGATATGCATTGCATTCGAAAAAGCATACGCATTTTAAATATATGTTCATGTTTGTGAGAATAAGTAAAGGTTTTATAAGCTCTGGGCTGGAACTAAATCCCGCACTGAGAGAAGGTTCGATCTCTCACCCGTTCCACTTTTATGTGGGTTCCAGGTAACGAAGATGAAGGATTCGAGCAAGTACAAGAGTGGGACCAAGCGGAAGGTTTATGATTAATAGATTGCCACATGTTGTTTAGTTTTATTTCCATGATTCAATAATTGATACATTGAGCAGGCATGGCAGTGTTGTATTACTAGCCATGTCTGTCGTGATCGTTTGTTAAACTCTTTTGATTATGAAATAAATGTGGCTTTATTTATATTGTTATTGATAATGTATGTGATGTGCATACGCCTTACGTAGCAATACGTGGCGGGTTGTCTCGGGGCGTGACAGATATCTCGTTTTCATTTTTTTGAATTTCGTGCACCCTGTAATTTGGAGTATTTCAGCATACAGCTGCCTATGAGAATTCCCTGTATTCAGTTATTTTTTATTTTTCCAGTTAATTTTTGTTCACACCGCATTTTGGTGTTTCCCCGCATATAGCCGCATATGAGAAGTCCCTGTTTGACATCTCGTTTTCATTTTTTTGAATTTCGGGCACCCTGTAATTTGGAGTATTTCAGCATACAGCCGCCTATGAGAATTCCCTGTATTCAGTCATTTTTTATTTTTCCTGTTAATTTTTGTTCACAATGTATTTTGGTGTTTCCCCGCATACAGCCGCATATGAGAAGTCCCTGTGTGACATCTCGTTTTCATTTTTTTGAATTTCGGGCACCCTGTAATTTGGAGTATTTCAGCATACAGCCGCCTATGAGAATTCCCTGTATTCAGTCCCTTTTTCTTTTTCCTGTTAATTTTTGTTCACACCGCATTTTGGTGTACCCCCGCATACAGCTGCATATGAGAAGTCCCTGTTTGACATCTCGTTTTCATTTATTTGAATTTCGAGCACCCTGTAATTTGGAGTATTTCAGCATACAGCCGCCTATGAGAATTCCCTGTATTCAGTCCCTTTTTCTTTTTCCTGTTAATTTTTGTTCACACCGCATTTTGGTGTACCCCCGCATACAGCTGCATATGAGAAGTCCCTGTGTGACATCTCGTTTTCATTTTTTTGAATTTCGGGCACCCTGTAATTTGGAGTATTTCAGCATACAGCCGCCTATGAGAATTCCCTGTATTCAGTTATTTTTTATTTTTCCTGTTAATTTTTGTTCACACCGTATTTTGGTGTTTCCCCGCATACAGCTGCATATGAGAAGTCCCTGTGTGACATCTCGTTTTTATTTTTTTGAATTTCGGGCACCCTGTAATTTGGAGTATTTCAGCATACAGCCGCCTATGAGAATTCCCTGTATTCAGTCATTTTTTATTTTTCCTGTTAATTTTTGTTCACTATGTATTTTGGTGTTTCCCCGCATACAGCTGCATATGAGAAGTCCCTGTGTGACATCTCGTTTTCATTTATTTGAATTTCGGGCACTCTGTAATTTGGACTATTTCAGCATACAGCCGCCTATGAGAATTCCCTGTATTCAGTCCCTTTTTCTTTTTCCTGTTAATTTTTGTTCACACTGCATTTTGGTGTACCCCCGCATACAGCTGCATATGAGAAGTCCCTGTGTGACATCTCGTTTTCATTTTTTTGAATTTCGGGCACCCTGTAATTTGGAGTATTTCAGCATACAGCTGCCTATGAGAATTCCCTGTATTCAGTTATTTTTTATTTTTCCAGTTAATTTTTGTTCACACCGCATTTTGGTGTTTCCCCTCATACAGCCGCATATGAGAAGTCCCTGTTTGACATCTCGTTTTCATTTTTTTGAATTTCGGGCACCCTGTAATTTGGAGTATTTCAGCATACAGCCGCCTATGAGAATTCTCTGTATTCAGTCCTTTTTATTTTTCCTGTTAATTTTTGTTCACTATGTATTTTGGTGTTTCCCCGCATACAGCCGCATATGAGAAGTCCCTGTGTGACATCTCGTTTTCATTTTTTTGAATTTCGGGCACCCTGTAATTTGGAGTATTTCAGCAAACAGCCGCCTCTGAGAATTCCCTGTATTCAGTCCTTTTTTCTTTTTCCTGTTAATTTTTGTTCACACCGCATTTTGGTGTACCCCCGCATACAGCCGCATATGAGAAGTCCCTGTGTGACATCTCGTTTTCATTTATTTGAATTTCGGGCACCCTGAGAATTCCCTGTATTCAGTCCATTTTTCTTTATCCTGTTAATTATTGTTCACACCGCATTTTGGTGTTCCCCCGCATACAGCTGTATATGAGAAGTCCCTGTGTGACATCTCGTTTTCATTTTTTTAAATTTCGGGCACCTTTTAATTTGGAGTATTTCAGCATACAGCCGCCTATGAGAATTCCCTGTATTCAGTTATTTTTTATTTTTCCAGTTAATTTTTGTTCACACCGCATTTTGGTGTTTCCCCGCATACAGCCGCATATGAGAAGTCCCTGTTTGACATCTCGTTTTCATTTTTTTGAATTTCGGGCACCCTGTAATTTGGAGTATTTCAGCATACAGCCGCCTATGAGAATTCCCTGTATTCAGTCCCTTTTTCTTTTTCCTGTTAATTTTTGTTCACACCGCATTTTGGTGTACCCCCGCATACAGCTGCATATGAGAAGTCCCTGTGTGACATCTCGTTTTCATTTTTTTGAATTTCGAGCACCCTGTAATTTGGAGTATTTCAGCATACAGCCGCCTATGAGAATTCCCTGTATTCAGTCATTTTTTATTTTTCCAGTTAATTTTTGTTCACACCGCATTTTGGTGTTTCCCCACATACAGCTGCATATGAGAAGTCCCTGTGTGACATCTCGTTTTCATTTTTTTGAATTTCGGGCACCCTGTAATTTGGAGTATTTCAGCATACAGCCGCCTATGAGAATTCCCTGTATTCACTCCCTTTTTTTTTTTTCCTGTTAATTTTTCTCACACCGCATTTTGGTGTTTCCCCGCATACAGCAGCATATGAGAAGTCCCTGTTTGACATCTCGTTTTCATTTTTTTGAATTTTGGGCTTCCTGTAATTTTTAGTATTTCAACAAACAGCCGCCTATGAGAATTCCTTGTATTCAGTCCCTTTTTCTTTTTTCTGTTAATTTTTGTTCACACCGCATTTTGGTGTACCCCCGCATACAACATAGGGACTTCCCTTATGCGGCTGTATGCGGGGATACACCATAATACGCAGTGAACAAAAATTCACAGGGAAAAAAAAAGGGACTCAATACTTGGAATTCTCATAGGCGGCAGTATGCTGAAATACTCCAAATTACAGGGTGTCCGAAATTCAAAAAATGAAAACGAGATGTAACACAGGGACTTCCAATATGCGGCTGTATTCAGAGATACACCATAATACGGAGTGAACAAAAATTCACAGGGAAAAGAAAAAGGGACTCAATACATGGAATTCTCATAGGCGGCCGTATGCTGAAATACTCCAAATTACAAGGTGTCCGAAATTCAAAAAAATGAAAACGAGATGTAACACAGGGTCTTCTCAGATGCGGATGTACACGGGGATACACCAAAATATGGAGTTAACAATAATTAACCGGAAAAAGAAAAAGGTCATCAATACTGGGAATTCTCATAGGCGGCCGTATGCTGAAATACTCCAAATTACAGGGTGTCCGAAATTCAAAAAAATGAAAACGAGATGTAACACAGGGTCTTCTCAGATGCGGCTGTACACGGGGATACATCAAAATACGGAGTGAACAATAATTAACTGGAAAAAGAAAAAGGTTCTCAATAGTGGGAATTCTCATTGGCGGCCGTATGCTGAAATACTCCAAATTACAGGGTGGCCGAAATTCAAAAAAATTAAAACGAGAAGTAAAACAGGGACTTCTCATTTACGGCTGTATGTAGGGATACACCAAATTGCGTAGTGAACAAAAATTAAAAGGAAAAAGAAAAAGGGCCTCAATACAGGGAATTCTCATATGCGGCTTTATGCTGAAATACTCCAAAATTACAGGGTGTCCGAAATTCAAAAAAATGAAAACGAGATGTAACACAGGGACTTCTCACATGCGGGTGTATGCGGGGATAAACCAAAATACGGAGTGAACAAAAATTCACAGTAAAAATAAAAAAGGACTCAATACATGGAATTCTCATAGGCGGCCGTATGCTGAAATACTCCAAATTACAGGGTAGCCGAAATTCAAAAAAATTAAAACGAGAAGTAAGACAGGGACTTCTCATTTACGGCGGTATGCGGGGATACACCAAATTGCGGAGTGAACAAAAATTAAAAGGAAGAAGAAAAAGGGCCTCAATACAGGAAATTCTCATAGACGTCTGTATGCTGAAATACTCCAAAATTGCAGGGTGTCCGAATTTAAAAAAAAATGAAAACGAGATTTAACACAGGGACCTCACATATGCGGCTGTATGCGGGGATACACCAAAATACGGAGTGAACAAAAATTCACAGGAAAAAAAAAGGGACTCAATACATGGAATTCTCATAGGCGGCCGTATGCTGAAATACTCCAAATTACAGGGTGTCCGAAATTCAAAAAAATGAAAACGAGATATAACACAGGGACTTCCCATATGCGGCTGTATTCGGGGATACACCATAATACGGAGTGAACAAAAATTCACAGGAAAAAGAAAAAGGGACTCAATACATGGAATTCTCATAGGCGGCCGTATGCTCAAATACTCCAAATTACAGGGTGTCCGAAATTCAAAAAAATGAAAACGAGATGTACACAGGGTCTTCACAAATGCGGCTGTACGCGGTCATACACCAAAATACGGAGTAAACAATAATTAACCGGAAAAAGAAAAAGGTCCTCAATACTAGGAATTCTCATAGGCGGCCGTATGCTGAAATACTCCAAATTACAGGGTGTCCGAAATTCAAAAAAATGAAAACGAGATGTAACACAGGGTCTTCTCAGATGCGGCTGTACACGGGGATACATCAAAATACGGAGTGAACAATAATTAACTGGAAAAAGAAAAAGGTTCTCAATAGTGGGAATTCTCATTGGCGGCCGTATGCTGAAATACTCCAAATTACAGGGTGGCCGAAATTCAAAAAAATTAAAACGAGAAGTAAGACAGGGACTTCTCATTTACGGCGGTATGCGGGGATACACCAAATTGCGGAGTGAACAAAATTAAAAGGAAGAAGAAAAAGGGCCTCAATACAGGAAATTCTCATAGACGTCTGTATGCTGAAATACTCCAAAATTGCAGGGTGTCCGAATTTAAAAAAAAATGAAAACGAGATTTAACACAGGGACCTCACATATGCGGCTGTATGCGGGGATACACCAAAATACGGAGTGAACAAAAATTCACAGGAAAAAGAAAAAGGGACTCAATACATGGAATTCTCATAGGCGGCCGTATGCTGAAATACTCCAAATTACAGGGTGTCCGAAATTCAAAAAAATGAAAACGAGATATAACACAGGGACATCCCATATGCGGCTGTATTCGGGGATACACCATAATACGGAGTGAACAAAAATTCACAGGGAAAAGAAAAAGGGACTCAATACATGGAATTCTCATAGGCGGCCGTATGCTGAAATACTCCAAATTACAGGGTGTCCGAAATTCAAAAAAATGAAAACGAGATATAACACAGGGACTTCCCATATGCGGCTGTATTCGGGGATACACCATAATACGGAGTGAACAAAAATTCACAGGGAAAAGAAAAAGGGACTCAATACATGGAATTCTCATAGGCGGCCGTATGCTGAAATACTCCAAATTACAGGGTGTCCGAAATTCAAAAAAATGAAAACGAGATGTAACACAGGGTCTTCTCAGATGCGGCTGTACGCGGTGATACACCAAAATACGGAGTAAACAATAATTAACCGGAAAAAGAAAAAGGTCCTCAATACTAGGAATTCTCATAGGCGGCCGTATGCTGAAATACTCCAAATTACAGGGTGTCCGAAATTCAAAAAAATGAAAACGAAATGTAACACAGGGACTTCCCATATGTGGCTGTATTCGGGGATACACCAAATACGGAGTGAACAAAAATTCACAGGGAAAAGAAAAAGGGACTCAATACATGGAATTCTCATAGGCGGCCGTATGCTGAAATACTCCAAATTACAGGGTGTCCGAAATTCAAAAAAATGAAAGCGAGATGTAACACAGGGTCTTCTCAAATGCGGCTGTACGCGGGGATACACCAAAATACGGAGTGAACAATAATTAATAGGAAAATGAAAAAGGTCCTCAATAAAGGGAATTCTCATAGGCGGCCGTATGCTGAAATACTCCAAAATTACAGGGTGTCCGAAATTAAAAAAAATGAAAACGAGATGTAACACAGGGACTTCTCATATGCAGCTCTATACGGGGATACACCAAAATACGGAGTGAACAAAAATTCACAGAAAAAAAGAAAAAGGGACTCAATACATGAAATTCTCATAAGCGGCCGAATGCTGAAATACTCCAAATTACAGGCTGTCCGATATTCAAAAAAATGAAAACGAGATGTAACATTGGGTCTTCTCATATGCGGCTATACGCGGGGATACACCAAATTACAGAGTGAACAATAATTAAAAGGAAAAAAGAAAAATGGCCTCAATACAGGAAATTCTCATAGACAGCTGTATGCTGAAATACTCCAAAATTACAGGGTGTCCGAAATTCAAAAAAATGAAAATGAGATGTAACACAGGGACTTCTCAGATGCGGCTGTATGCAGCGAATACACCAAAATAAGGAGTGAACAAAAATTCACAGGAAAAAGAAAAATTGATCAATACATGGAATTCTCATAGGCGGCCGTATGCTGAAATACTCCAAATTACAGGGTGTCCGAAATTCAAAAAAATGAAAACGAGATGTAACACAGGGTCTTCTCATATGCGGCTGTACGCGGGGATACACCAAAATACGGAGTGAACAATAATTAACAGGAAAATGAAAAAGGTCCTCAATAAAGGGAATTCTCATAGGCGGCCGTATGCTGAAATACTCCAAAATTACAGGGTGTCCGAAATTAAAAAAAATGAAAATGAGATGTTACACAGGGATTTCTTATTTGCAGCTGTATGCGGGGATACACCAAAATACGGAGTGAACAAAAATTCACAGAAAAAAGAAAAAGGAACTCAATACATGAAATTCTCATAAGCGGCCGAATGCTGAAATACTCCAAATTACAGGCTGTCCGATATTGAAAAAAATGAAAACGAGATGTAACATTGGGTCTTCTCATATGCGGCTGTACGCGGGGATACACCAAATTACAGAGTGAACAATAATTAAATGGAAAAAAGAAAAATGGCATCAATACAGGAAATTCTCATAGAGAGCTGTATGCTGAAATACTCCAAAATTACAGGGTGTCCGAAATTCAAAAAAATGAAAATGAGATGTAACGCAGGGACTTCTCAGATGCGGCTGTATGCGGGGATACACCAAAATACGGAGTGAACAAAAATTCACAAGAAATAGATACATGGAATTCTTTGAGCCGGCCTTATGATGAAATACTCCAAAATAACATGGCGTCTGAAATTCAAAAAAATAAAAACAAGATGTAACATAGGGTCTTCTCAGATGCGGCTCTACGCGGGGATACACCAAATTGCAAAGTGAAAAAAAATTAAAAGGAAAAATAAAAAGGGCCTCAATACAAGATTACAGGGTGTCCGAAATTCAAAAAAATTAAAACGAGATGTAACACAGGGACATCTCCGTATGCGGCTGTATGCGGGGATACACTAAAATATGGAGAGAATACAAATTCACAGTAAAAAGAAAAATGGGCTCAATACATGGAATTCTCATAGGCAGCCGTATGTTGAAATACTCCAAATTATAAGGTGTCCGAAATTCAAAAAAATGAAAACGAGAAGTAACACTGGGTCTTCTCAGATGCGGCTGTACGTAGGGACACACCAAATAGCGGAGTGAACAAATAATTAACAGGAAACAGAAAAAGGTCCTCAATATTGAGAATTCTCATAGGCGGCCGTATGCTGAAATACTCTAAATTACAGGGTGGACGAAATTCAAAAAAAATAAAACAAGAAGTAAGACAGGGACTTCTCATTTACGGCTCTATACGGGGATACACGAAAATGCAGAGTGAACAAAAATTAAAAGGAAAAAGAAAAAGGGTCTCAAAACAGGGAATTCTCATAGGCGGCCGTATGCTGAAATACTCTAAAATTACAGGGTGTCTGAAATTCAAAAAAATAACAACGAAATTTAACACAGGGACTTCTCTTATGCTGCTGTATGCGGGGATACACCAAAATACGGAGTAAACAAAAATTCACTGGAAAAAGAAATATGGACCCAATACAAGAAATTCTCATCAGCGGCTGTATGCTGAATACTCCAAATTACATGGTGTCCGAAATTCCAAAAAATGAAAACGAGATGTAACACAAGGACTTGTCAAATGTGCGGCTGTATGCGGTAATAGACCAAAATACGAAGTGAACAAAAAGTCACAGGAAAAAGAAAAATAGACTCAATACATGGAATTCTCATAGGCGGCCGTATGATGAAATACTCCAAATTACAGGGTGTCCGAAATTTAAAAAAATAAAAACGAGATGTAACATAGGGTCTTCTCAGATGCGGCTGTACGCGGGGATACACCAAATCGGAGTGAACAAAAATGAAAAGGAAAAAGAAAAAGGGCCTCAATACAGGATTACAGGGTGTCCGAAATTCAAAAAAATAAAAACGAGATGTAACACAAGGACTTCTCGTAAGCGGCTGTATGCGGGGATACACCAAAATACGGAGTGAACAAAAATTCACAGGAAAAAGAAATATGGACTCAATACATGGAATTCTCATAGGCGGCCGTATGCTGAATACTCCAAATTACAGGGTGTCCAAAATTCAAAAAAATAAAAACGAGATGTAACACAGTGACTTCTCATATGGAGCTATATGCGGGGATACACCAAAATACGGAGTGAACAAAAATTCACAGGAAAAAGAAAAATTGACTCAATACAGGGAATTCTCATATGCGGCTGTATACTGAAATACTCCAAAATGACAGAGTGAACAAAAATTAAAAGGAAAAAGAAAAAGGGCCTCAATACAGGAAATTCTCATAGACGGCCGTAGGCTGAAATACTCCAAAATGACAGGGAGTCTGAAATTAAAAAAAAAAAAAAACTAGATGTAACACAGGGTCTTCTTAGATACCGTTGTATGCGGGGATACATCAAAATACGGAATAAACAATAATTAACAGGAAAAAAAAGGGCCTTAATACTGGAAATTCTCATTGGCAGTAGTCTATGAGAATTACCTGTATTGAGGCCCTTTTTCTTTTTCCTTTTAATTTTGGTTCACTCTGCAATTTGGCGTATACCTGTATGCAACCGTAAATAAGAAGTCCCTGTCTTACATCTCGTTTTAATTTTTTTAAATTTCAGACACCCTGTAAATTTGGAGTATTTCAGCATACGGCCGCCTATGAGAATTCCCAGTATTGAGGACCTTATTCTTTTTCCTTTGAATCTTTGTTCACTCCGTATTTTTGTGTATCCCCGTATAGAGCCGTAAATGAGAAGTCCCTGTCTTACTTCTCGTTTTATTTTTTTTTAATTTCGGATCCTTGTAATTTGGAGTATTTCAGCATACGGCCGCCTATGAGAATTTCATGTATTGAGTCCCTTTTTCTTTTTACTGTGAATTTTTGTTCACTCCGTATTTTGGTGTATCACCGCATAGAGCCGCATATGAGAAGTCCCTGTGTTACATCTCGTTTTCATTTTTTTTGAATTTCGGACACCTTGTAATTTTAGAATATTTCAGCATACAGCCGTCTATGAGAATTCCCTGTATTGAGGCACTTTTTCATTTTTTCTTTTAATTTTTGTTCACTCCGCAATTTGGTGTATCCCCGTATATAGCCGTAAATGAGAAGTCCCTGTCTTACTTCTTGTTTTCATATTTTTGAATTTCGGCCACCCTGTAATTTGGAGTATTTCAGCATACGGCCGCCTATGAGAATTTCCAGTATTGATGACCTTTCTCTTTTTCCTGTAAATTATTGCTCACTCCGTTTATTTATGTATCTGCGTGTATAGCCGCATCTGAGATGACCCCGTGTTACATCTCATTTTCATTTTTTTAATTTCGGACATCCTGTAATTTTGGAGTATTTCAGCATACAGCCGCCTATGAGAATTCCATGTATTGAGTCCCTTTTTCTTTTTCCTGTGAATTTTTGTTCACTCCATATTTTGGTGTATCCCCGCATACAGCCGCAAATAAGAAATCCCTGTGTTACATTTTATTTTTATTTTTTTGAATTTTGGACACCCTGTAATTTTGGAGTATTTCAGCATACAGCCGTCTATGAGAATTCCCTGTATTGAGGCCCTTTTTCTTTTTCCTTTTAATTTATGTTCACTCCGCAATTTGGTGTATCCCCGTATATAGCCGTAAATGAGAAGTCCCTGTCTTACTTCTCGTTTTAATTTTTTTGAATTTCGGCCACCTGTAATTTCGAGTATTTCAGCATACGGCCGCCTATGAGAATTCCATCTATTGAGTCCCTTTTTCTTTTTCCTACGAATTTTGTTCACTCCGTATTTTGGTGTATCCCCGTCTACAGCCGCATCTGAGAAGACCCTGTGTTACATCTCGTTTTTATTTTTTGAATTTTGAACACCCTGTAATTTGGAGTATTTCAGCATACCAGCGTCTATGAGAATTCCATGTATTGAGTCCCTTTTTCTTTTTTCCTGTAAATTTTTGTTCACTCCGTATTTTGGTGTATCCCCTCATACAGCCGCATATGAGAAGTCCCTGTGTTACATCTCGTTTTCATTTTTTTGTATTTCGGCAACCCTGTAATTTAGAGTATTTCAGCATACGGCCGCCTATGAGAATTTCCAGTATTGAGGACCTTTTTCTTTTTTCTTTTAATTTTTGTTCACTCCGTATTTTGGTGTATCCCCGCATACAGCCGTAAATGAGAAGTCCCTGTCTTACTTCTCGTTTTAATTTTTTAGGATTTCGGCCACCCTGTAATTTAGAGTATTTCAGCATACAGCCGTCTATGAGAATTACCTTTATTGAGGCCTTTTTTCTTTTTCCTTTTAATTTATGTTCACTCTGCAATTTGGTGTATCCCTATAAACAGCCGTAAAAGAGAAGTCCCTGTCTAAATTCTCGTTTCAATTTTTTTGAATTTCGGTCACCCTGTAATTTTTAGTATTTCAGCATACGGCCGCCTATGAGAATTCCCAGTATTGAGGACCTTTTTCTTTTTCATTTTCATTTTTGTTCACTCCGTATTTTGGTGTATCCCTGCGTACAGCCGCATATGAGAAGTCCCTGTGTTACATCCCGTTTTCATTTTTTCAAATTTCGGACAACCTGTAATTTTGGAGTATTTCAGCATACAGCCGCCTATGAGAATTCCCTGTATTGAGGCCCTTTTTCTTTTTCCTTTTAATTTTTGTTCAATCCGCAATTTGGTGTATCCCCGCATACAGCCGTAAATGAGAAGTACCTGTCTTACTTCTCATTTTAATTTTTTTGAATTTTGGCCACCCTGTAATTTAGAGTATTTCAGCATACGGCCGCCAATGAGAATTCCCAGTATTGAGGACCTTTTTCTTTTTCCTGTTAATTATTGTTCACTCCGTATTTTGGTGTATCCCCGCGTACAGCTGCATCTGAGAAGACCCTGTGTTACTTCTCGTTTTCATTTTTTTGAATTTCGGACACCCTGTTATTTTGGAGTATTTCAGCATACAGCCGCCTTTGAGAATTCCCTGTATTGAGGCCCTTTTTCTTTTTCCTTTTAATTTATGTTCACTCCGCAATTTGGTGTATCCCCGCATACAGCCGCAAATGAGAAGTCCCTGTCTTACTTCTCGTTTTAATTTTTTTGAATTTCGGCCACCCTGTAATTTAGAGTATTTCAGCATACGCCTATGAGAATTTTCAGCATTGAGGACTTTTTTCTTTTTTCTTTTAATTTTTGTTCACTCTGTATTTTGGTGTATCCCCGCGTACAACCGCATCTGAGAATTCTCTGTGTTACATCTCATTTTTATTTTTTTGAATTTCGGACAGCCTGTAATTTGGAGTATTTCAGCATACAACCGCCTATGAGAATTCCCAGTATTGAGGACCTGTTTCTTTTTCCTTTTAATTTTTGTTCACTCCGTATTTTGGTGTATCCCCGTGTACATCCGCATCTGAGAAGACCCTGTGTTACATCTCGTTTTTATTTTTTGAATTTCGAACACCCTGTAATTTGGAGTATTTCAGCATACAGCCGCCTATGAGAATTCCATGTATTGAGTCCCTTTTAATTTTTTCCTGTGAATTTTTGTTCACTCCGTATTTTGGTGTATCCCCGCCTACAGCAGCATATGAGAAGTCCCAGTGTTACATCTCGTTTTCATTTTTTTGAATTTCGTGCACCCTGTAATTTTAGAGTATTTCAGCATACAGCCGCCTATGAGAATTCCCTGTATTGAGGCCCTTTTTCTTTTTCCTTTTAATTTATGTTCACTCCGCAATTTGGTGTATCCCCGCATACAGCCGTAAATGAGAAGTCCCTGTCTTACTTCTCGTTTTAATTTTTTTGAATTTCGGCCACCCTGTAATTTACATTATTTCGCCTATTAGAATTTCCAGTATTGAGGACCTTTTTCTTTTTCCTTTTAATTTTTGTTCACTCCGTATTTTGGTGTATCCCCGCGTACAGCCACATCTGAGAAGACCCTGTGTTACATCTCGTTTTTATTTTTTGAATTTCGAACACCCTGTAATTTGGAGTATTTCGGCATACAGCCGCCTATGAGAATTCCATGTATTGAGTCCCTTTTTCTTTTTCCTGTGAATTTTTGTTCACTCCGTATTTTGGTGTATCCCCGCCTACAGCAGCATATGAGAAGTCCTTGTGTTACATCCCATTTTCATTTTTTTGAATTTCGGACACCTGTGTTAGAGTGTTGCTACTTGTTCTATAGTGTGGAGATCTACTGTAGTGCTCCCTTGTCATAGTCGAGTGACTTCCTCGCTTGTAGGGCATTTAAGGGGCTCGCCGTCTCAAGCGTTTCCGCTCACATCTGAACATAGCTGTGTGACAATCCTCTGCGTAGGTCTCTCCAGCTCAAGCTTCTAGACTCAACTTTGTACACGAGTTAGGCCGTGACTTTGCACCTTCGTTGCGCTCACGTGTCACGTATTGTATCATTTCTTTTTTGGGTAATAGGAAAGGGGCGCCGATGAGGTTGCTCTACTATGGAGACGTAGGCATTTTACGTCGAACTCCGTTAACTTCTCGCGTGTCAAATTTCTCTAAACTCTACTCTATTTACTTTATTTGCACACGCTTGTATGATTGAATTGATTGACTCGTTAATTTAGAGCGTAAACCAAAAAACAACTAAAAGTTTTTAAGACTACCAATTCACCCCCCCCCCTCTAGGTGCCGTTAGGGACAACAATACTGGTTGTCTTTCATGTCAAACTGGTTGTATTTCATCTTCTTCTAGTAGTCTTTCATGTTCTACTACTTGTATTTCATTTTATATTGGTTGTCTTTCATCTACTTCTAATTGTTCTTCACCTTCTAATAGTTATATTTCATCTTCTTCTAGGTATCATTCGCCTTGTATTGGTTGTCTTTCATCATCTACTAGTTGTCTACTGGTTGTCTTTTATCTTCTTTTAGTTGTATTTCATCTTCTTAAAGTTGTCCTTTATCAGGTGCTTGCTGTCTTTCATTTTTTACTACTTGTCTTTGTGGTTCCACAAGTTGGTTTTTATTGTCTACTACAAGTTGTATTTCATTGTCTTCAAGATGAATCTCATGTTCTACTTGTTGTTTTTGTCTACTACAGGTTGTATTTCAACTTTTTTCTAGTTCTATTTTATTTTCTACTGGTTGTTTTTCATTTCTACTAGTTGTCTTTCGTCTACCAGAGGTTGTCTTTCACCTTCTTCTAGTTGTATTTTATCTTCTTCAAGTTGTCTTTCCCCCTTGTACTGATTGTGATTCTTGTTCTACTAGTTGGCTTTTATCGTCTACTACTTGTTGTATTTCATCTTCTTCTAGTTGTCTTTCATGATCTACTTGTTGTTTCGTCCACTACAGGTTGTATTTCATCTTCTTCTAGTTGTATTTCATTTTCTACTGGTTGTCTTTCATGTTCTACTAATTGTCTTTCGTCTACTACAGGTTGTATTTCATCATCTTCTAGTTTTACTTCATACTCTTCTAGTTGTGTTTCATCTTCTTCAAGTAGTCTTCCAACTTGTACTGGTTGTCTTTCATGTTCTGCTAGTTGTATTTCATCTTCTTCTACTTGTCTTTCACCTTGTACTGGTTGTCTTTCATGTTCAGCAAGTTGTATTTCATCTTATATTGGTTGTCTTTCATCTTCTTCTAGTTGTCCTTCACCTTCTAATAGTTGCATTTCATCATCTTCTAGTTGTCTTTCGCTTTGTATTGGTTGTCTTTCATCATCTACTAGTCGTCTACTGGTTGTCCTTTATCAGGTGCTTGTTGTCGTTCGTTTTTTACTACTTGTCTTTGTTGTTTCACAAGTCAATTTTTACGTCTACTACATGTTGTATTTCATATTCTTCTAGATGAATTTTGATGTTCTTCTAGTTGTTTTCGTCTACTACAGGTTGTATTTTATCATCTTCAAGTTGTCATTGACGTTCTACTTGTTGTTTCTTCAACTACAGGTGTATTTCATCTTTTTCTAGTTCTGTTTCATTTTGTACTAGTTGTCTTTCATGTTCTACTAGTTGTCTTTTGTCTACTACAGGTTGTATTTCACCTTCTCTAGTTATATTTCATATTATTCTAGTTGTATTTCATCTTCTTCAAGTTGTCTTTCCCCCTTGTACTAATAGTGTTTCTTGTTCTACTAGTTGGCTTTTATCGTCTACTACATGTTGTATTTCATCTTCTTCTAGTTGTCTTTCATGTTCTACTTATTGTTTCGTCTACTACATGTTGTATTTCATTTTCTACTGGTTTTCTTTCATGTTCTATTGGTTGTCTTTCGTCTACAACAGGTTGTATTTCATCATCTTCTAGTGGTACTTCATACTCTTCTATTTGTATTTCGTCTTCTTCAAGTAGGCTTCCAACTTGTACTGTTTGTGTTTCTTTTTCTACTAGTTGTATTTCATTTTCTTCTAGTAGTCTTTCACCTTGTGCTGGTTGTCTTTCATATTCTACTAGTTGTATTTCATCTTATATTAGTTGTTTTTCTATTTGCTTCTAGTTGTCTTTCACCTTCTAGTAGTTGTCTTTCACCTTCTAGTAGTTGTATTTCATCTTCTTCTAGTTGTCTTTCACCTTGGATTGGTTGTCTTTCATGTTCTACTAGTTGTCTACTGGTTGTCTTTCATCTTCTTTTAGTTGTATTTAATCTTCTTGAATTTGTCATTTATCTTGTACATACAACTGTTTCATTTTTTTACTACTTGTCTTTGTTGTATAGGCTTTTATTTTCTACTACATGTTGTATTTCATGTTTTTCTAGATGTCTTTCATGTTCTACTGTTGTTTTCGTCTACTAAGGTTGTATTTCACCTTCTTCTACATGTATTCATCTTCTTCTAGATGTCTTTCATGTTCTACTTGTTGTTTTCGTCTACTACAGCTTGTATTTCATCTTCTTCTAGTTGTCTTTCATGTTCTTCTTGTTGTTTCGTGTACTACATGTTGTATTTCATCTTTTTCTAATTGTATTTCATTTTCTAGTCATTGTCTTTCATGTTCTACTAGTTTTCTTTCGTCTGCTACAGGTAGTATTTCACCTTCTTCTCGTTGTATTTCTTATTATTATTGTTGTATTTCATTTTCTTCTAGTTGTCTTTCTCCTTACTCTGATTGTGTTTCTTCTTCTACTAGTTAGTTTTTATCGTCTACTACATGTTGTATTTTATCTTTTACTTGTTGCTTGTCATGTTCTACTTGTTGTTTCATCCACTACATGTTGTATTTCATCTTCTTCTAGTTGTATTTCATTTTCTACTGGTTGTCTTTCATGTTCTACTGATTGTCTTTCGTCTACTACAGGTTGTATTTCATCATCTTCTAGTTTTACTTCATACTCTTCTAGTTGTGTTTCATATTCTTCCAGTTGTCTTTCACCTTGTACTGGTTGTCTTTCATATTCTGCTAGTTGTATTTCATCTTATATTGGTTGTCTTTCATCTTCTTCTAGTTGTCCTTCACCTTCTAATAGTTGTATTTCATTTTCTTCTAGTTGTCTTTCGCCTTGTATTGGTTGTCTCTCATCATCTACTCGTTGTCTACTGGTTGTCTTTTATCTTCTTTTAGTTGTATTTCATCATCTTGAAGTTGTCATTTAACTTGTACTTGTTGTCTTTCATTTTTTACTACTTGTCTTTGCTGTTCTACAAGTTGGCTTTTATCGTCTACAACATGTTATATTTCATCTTCTTCTAGATGTCTTTCATGTTCTACTTGTTGTTTTCGTCTACTACAGCTTGTATTTCATCTTTTTCTACTTATATTTCATCTTCTTCAAGTTGTCTTTCATGTTATACTTGTTGTTTCGTCTACAACAGGTTGTATTTCATCTTTTTCTAGTTCTATTTCATTTTCTACTGGTTGTTTTTCATGTTCTACTAGTTGTCTTTCGTCTACTAGAGGTTGTATTTCACCTTCTTCTAATAGTATTCCATATTATTCATTGTGTTTATCTTCTTCAAGTTGTCTTTCCCCCTTGTACTGATTGTGATTCTTCTTCTACTAGTTGGCTTTTATCGTCTACTACTTGTTGTATTTCATCTTCCTCTAGTTGTCTTTCATGTTCTACTTGTTGTTTCGTCTACTACAGGTTGTATTTCATCTTCTTCTAGTTGTATTTCATTTTCTACTGGTTGTCTTTCATGTTCTACTGATTGTCTTTCGTCTACTACAGGTTGTATTTCATCATCTTCTAGTTTTACTTCATACTCTTCTAGTTGTGTTCCATCTTCTTGTAGTAGTCTTTCACCTTGTACTGGTTGTCTTTCATGTTGTACTGGTTGCATTTCATCTTCTTCTACTTGGCTTTCACCTTGTACTGGTTGTCTTTGATGTTATACAGTTGTATTTCATCTTCTTCTAGTTGTCTTTCGCCTTATTTGGTTGTCTTTCATCTTCTATTAGTTGTCTTTCACCTTGTATAGATTGTGTTTCTTGTTCTACTAGAAGAAAATGAAAAACAACCAATATAAGATGAAATACAACTAGTAGAACATGAAAGACAACAAGTACAAGGTGAAAGACTACTAGAAGAAAATGAAACACAACTAGTAGAACAAGAAACAGTACAGGTTGAAAGACTTCTAGAAGAGTATGAAGTACCACTAGAAGATGATGAAATACAACCTGTTGTAGACGGAAGACAACCAGTAGAACATGAAAGAAAACCAGTAGAAAATGAAATACAACATGTAGTAGACGAAACAACAAGTCGAACATGAAAGACAACTAGAAGAAGATGAAATACAATATGTAGTAGACGATAAAAGACAACTAGTAGAACAAGAAAACTATTAGTACAAGGGGGAAAGACAACTTGAAGAAGATGAAATACAACTAGAATAATATGAAATATAACTAGAAGAAGGTGAAATACAACCTCTAGTAGACAAAAGACAAATAGTAGAACATGAAAGACAACTAGTACAAAATGAAATAGAACTAGAAAAGATGAAATACAACCTGTAGTTGAAGAACAACAAGTAGAACATGAAAGACAACTAGAAAAAGATGAAATACAACCTGTAGTAGACGAAAACAACAAGTAGAACATGAAATTCATCCTGAAGAAGATGAAATACAACATGTAGTAGACGATAAAAACCAACTTGTGGAACCACAAAGACAAGTAGTAAAAACTGAAAGACAGCAAGCACCTGATAAAGGACAACTTCAAGAAGATGAAATACAACTAAAAGAAGATGATGAAAAACAGCCAATACAAGGCCAATGACAACTAGAACAAGATGAAATATAACTATGAGAAGGTGAAGAACAATTAGAAGAAGATGAAAGACAACCAATATAATATGAAATACAACTAGCACAACATGAAAGACAGTACAAGGTAAAAGACAACTAGCAGAACATGAAAGACAACCTGTACAAGGTGAAAGACAACTGGAAGAATATGAAACACAACTAGAAGAGTATGAAGTAAAACTAGAAGATGATGAAATACAACATGTAGTAGACGAAACACAATAAGTAGAACATGAAAGACAATCAGTAGAAAATGAAATACAACTAGAAGAAGATGAAATACAACCTGTAGTGGATGAAACAACAAGTAGAACATGAAAGGCAACAAATAAAAGATGAAATACAACATGTAGTAGACGATAAAAACCAACTAGTAGAAGAAGAAACACAATCAGAGTAAGGAGAAAGACAACGAGAAGAAAATGATATACAACAAGAATAATAAGAAATACAACGAGAAGAAGGTGAAATACTACTTGTAGCAGACGAAAGAAAACTAGTAGAACATGAAAGACAATGACTAGAAAATGAAATACGACTAGAAAAAGATGAAATACAACATGAAGTACACGAAACAACAAGTAGAACATGAAAGACAACTAGAAGAAGATGAAATACAAGTACAAGAAGATGAAATACAAGCTGCAGTAGACGAAAACAACGAGTAGAACATGAAAGACATCTAGAAGAAGATGAAATACATGTAGAAGAAGGTGAAATACAACCTGTAGTAGACGAAACCAACAGTAGAGCATGAAAGACATCTAGAAGAACATGAAGTAGACAATAAAAGCCAACTTGTAGAACAACAAAGACAAGTAGTAAAAAAATGAAACACAACATGTACAAGATAAATGACAAATTCAAGAAGATTAAATACAACTAAAAGAAGATGAAAGACAACCAGTGGACAACTAGTAAAACATGAAAGACAAACAATCCAAGGTGAAAGACAACTAGAAGAAGATGAAATACAACTACTAGAAGGTGAAAGACAACTAGAAGAAAATGAAAAACAACCAATATAAGATGAAATACAACTAGTAGAACATGAAAGACAACCAGTACAAGGTGAAAGACTACTAGAAGAAAATGAAGTACAACTAGTAGAACAAGAAACACAAACAGTACAAGTTGGAAGGCTACTTGAAGAAGACGAAATACAAATAGAAGAGTATGAAGTACCACTAGAAGATGATGAAATACAACCTGTTGTAGACAAAAGACAACCAGTAGAACATGAAAGAAAACCAGTAGAAAATGAAATACAACATGTAGTAGACGAAACAACAAGTAGAACATGAAAGACAACTGGAAGAAGATGAAATACAACATGTAGTAGATGATAAAAGCTAACTATTAGAACAAGAAACACTATTAGTACAAGGGGGAAAGACAACTTGAAGAAGATGAAATACAACTGGAATAATATGAAATATAACTAGAAGAAGGTGAAATACAACCTGTAGTAGACAAAAAACAACTAGTAGAACATGAAAGACAACTCGTACAAAATGAAATAGAACAATAAAAAGATGAAATACAACATGTAGTTGAAGAGACAACATGTAGTTGAAGAAACAACAAGTAGAACTTGAAAGACAACTAGAAGAAGATGAAATACAACCTGTAGTTGACGAAAACGACAAGTAGAACATGAAATTCATCTAGAAGAAGATGAAATACAACATGTAGTAGATGATAAAAACCAACTTGTGAAACAAAAATGACAAGTAGTAAAAAATGAAGGACAACAAGCACCTGATAAAGGACAACTTCAAGAAGATGAAATACAACTAAAAGAAGATAAAAGACAACTAATACACGACTAGTAGATGATGAAAGACAGCCAATACAAAGCGAAAGACAATTAGAAGAAGATGAAATATACAACTGTTAGAAGGTGAAGGACAACTAGAAGAAAATGAAAGACAACCAATATAAGATGAAATACAACTAACAGAACATGAAAGACAACCAATACAAGGTGAAAGACAACCAATATAAGATGAAATGCAACTAGCAGAACATGAAAGACAACCAGTACAAGGTGAAAGACTACTGGAAGAAGATGAAACACAACTAGAAGAGTATGAAGTAAAACTTGAAGATGACGAAATACAACCTGTAGTAGACGAAAGACAATCAGTAGAACATGAAAGACAACCAGTAGAAAATGAAATACAACTAGAAGAAGATGAAAACCTATGGTGGATGAAACAACTTGTGGATTACAACTAGAAAAATATGAAATACAACATGTAGTAGACAATAAAAACCAACTAGTGGTGTCATCTTCTTCTAGTTGTCTTTCACCTTATATTAGTTGTCTTTCATGTTTTACTAGTTGTCTATTGGTTGTCTTTCATCTTCTTTTAGTTGTATTTAATTTTCTTGAATTTGTCATTTATATTGTACTACATGTTGGCTTTTATCGTCTACTACATGTTGTATTTGATCTTCTTCTAGATGTCTTTCATGTTGTACTTGTTATTGTGGTCTACTACAGGTTGTATTTCATCTTCTTCTAGTTGTCTTTCATGATCTACTTGTTGTTTCGTCCACTACTTGTTGTATTTCATTTTCTACTGGTTTTCTTTCATGTTCTACTGGTTGTCTTTTGTCTACTACAGGTTATATTACATCATCTTATGGTAGTCTTTGAACATGTACTGTTTGTTTTTCATGTTCAACTAGTTGTATTTCAATTTCTTTCAGTAGTCTTTCACCTTGTACTGGTTGTCTTTCATGTTCTACTAGTTGTATTTCATCTTATATTGGTTATTTTTCATTTTCTTCTAGTTGTCTATCACCTTCTAATAGTTGTATTTCATTTATTCTAGTTGTCTTTCACCTTCTATTGGTTGTCTTTCATGTTTTACTAGTGTCTACTGGTTGTCTTTCATCTTCTTTAGTTGTATTTAATCTTCTTGAATTTATCATTTATCTTGTATATGTTGTCTTTCATATTTTTACTACCAGTCTTTGTTGTTCTACAAGTTGGCTTTAACGTCTACTACATGTTGTATTTCATCTTCTTCTAGATGTCTTTCATGTTCTACTTGTCATTTTCGTGTACTACAGGTTGTATTTGATCTTGTTCTACTTGTATTTCAGCTTCTACTTCTTGTTTTCGTCTACTACAGCTTGTATTTCATATTCTTGTACTTGTATTTCATCTTCTTCTAGTTGTCTTTCATGTTCTTGTTGTTTCGTCTACTACAGGTTGTATTTCATTTTGTACTGGTTGTCTTTTATTTTCTACTAGTTGTCTTTCGTCTACTACAAGTTGTATTTCACCTTCTTGTCGTTGTATTTCTTATTATTCTTGTTGTATTTCATCTTCTTCTAGTTGCCTTTCACCTTACTCTGATTGTGTTTCTTCTTCTACTAGTTGGTTTTTATCGTCTACTACATGTCTTATTTCATCTTTTACTTGTTTTCTTTCATGTTCAACTGATTGTCTTTTGTCTACTACACGTTGTATTTCATCATCTTCTAGTTTTACTTCATTCACTTCAAGTTGTGTTTCATCTTCTTCTAGTAGTCTTTCAACATGTACTGGTTGTCTTTCATGTTCTGCTAGTTGTATTTCATCTTATATTAGTTGTCTTTCATCTTCTGGTAGTTGTCCTTCACCTTCTAATAGTTGTATTTCATTTTCCTCTAGTTGTCTTTCGCCTTGTATTGGTTGTCTTTCATGATCTACTAGTTGTCTACTGGTTGTCTTTTATCTTCTTTTAGTTGTATTTCATCTTCTTGAAGTTGTCCTTTATCAGGTACTTGATGTGTTTCATTTTTTACTAGTCATTGTTGTTCCACAAGTTGGTTTTTATCGTGTACTAAATGTTGTATTTCATCTTCTTCTAGATGAATTTCATGTTCTACTATTTGTTTTCGTCTACTACAGGTTGTATTTCATCTTCTTCTAGCTGTTTTTCATGTTCTAAATGTTGTTTCGTCAACTATAGGTTGTATTTCATCTTTCTGTAGTTCTATTTCATTTTGTACTAGTTATCTTTCATGTTCTACTAGTTGTATTTCGTGTACTACAGGTTGTATTTCAACTTTTTCTATTGTATTTCATTTTCTACGGATTGTCTTTCATGTTCTACTAGTTGTCTTTCGTCTACTACAGGTTGTATTTCAGCTTCTTCTCGTTGTATTTCTTATTATTCTTGTTTTATTTCATTTTCTTCTAGTTGTCTTTCACCTTACTCTGATTGTGTTTCTTCTTCTACTAGTTGAATTTTGTCGTCTACTACATGTTGTATTTCATCTTTTATTGTTTTTCATGTTCTACTTGTTGTTTCATCCACTACAGGTTGTATTTCATCTTCTTCTAGTTGTATTTCATTTTCTACTGGTTGTCTTTCATGTTCTACTAATTGTCTTTCGTCTACTACAGGTTGTATTTCATCAACTTCTAGTTTTACTTCATACTCTTTTAGTTGTATTTCATCTTCTTCTAGTTGTCTTTCACCTTGTACTGGTTGCCTTTCACCTTCTAATAGTTGTATTACATCTTCTACTTGTTGTTTTCGTCTACTACATGTTGTATTTCATCTTCTTCTAGATGTGTTTCATGTTCTACTTGTTGTTTCCTCCACTACATGTTGTATGTCATTTTCTACTGGTTTTCTTTGATGTTCTACTGGTTGTCTTTCGTCTACAACAGGTTGTATTTCATCATCTTTTAGTTGTACTTTATACTCTTCTATTTGTATTTCATCTTCTTCTAGTTGTCTTTCAACTTGTATAGTTTGTTTTTCATGTTCTACTAGTTGTATTTCATTTTCTTCTAGTAGTCTTTCACCATGTATTGGTTGTCTTTCATCTTCTTTTAGTTGTATTTAATCTTCTTGAAGTTGTCATTTATCTTGTACTTGTTGTTTTTCATTTTTTACTACTTGTCTTTGTTGTTCTACAAGTTGGCTTTTGTCCTCTACTACATGTTTTTTTTCATCTTCTTCTTGATGTCTTTCATGTTCTACTTGTTGTTTTCGTATACTATAAGTTGTATTTAATCTTCTTCTAGATGTCTTTCAAGTTCTACTTGTTTTCATCTACTGCAAGTTGTATTTCATATTCTTCTAGTTGTATTTCATCTTCTTCTAGTTGTCTTTCATGTTTTACTAGTTGTCTTTCATCTATTACAGGTTGTATTTCACCTTCTTCTAATTGTATTTCATCTTCTTCTAATTGACTTTCCCCTTGTACTGATTGTGTTTCTTGTTTTACTAGTTGGGTTTTATCGTCTACTACATGTTGTATTTTATCTTCTTCTAGTTGTCTGTCATGTTTTACTTGTTGTTTCGTCCACTACAGGTTGTATTTCATCTTTTTCTAGTAGTATTTTATTTTCTACTGGTTTTATTCATGTTCTAATAATTGTCTTTCGCCTACTACAGGCAGTATTTCATCATATTCTAATTATACTTCATACTCTTCTATTTGTATTTCATCTTCTTCTAAAAGTCTTTCACCTTGTACTGGTTATTTTTTATATTCTACTGGTTGTCTACTGGTTAGCTTTCATCTTTTTTTTTGTTGCATTTCATCTTCTTCAAGTTGTCATTTATCTTGTACTTGCTGTTGTCTTTCATTTTTTACTACTTGTATTTGTTGTTCTACAAGTTGGCTTTCATCTTCTTCTAGATGTTGTATTTCATCTTCTTCTAGATGTCTTTCATGTTCTACTTGTTGTTTTCGTCTAACTACAGGTTGTACTTCATCGTCTTGTACTTGTATTTCATATTCTTCTAATTGTCTTTTATCTTCTACTTGTTGTTTCGTCTACTACATGTTGTATTTCACCTTCATCTAGTTGTATTTCATATTATTCTTGTTGTATTTCATCTTCTTCTAGTTGTCTTTCACTTTACTTTAATTGTGTTTCTTCTTCTACTAGTTGGTTTTTATCGTCTACCGCATGTTGTATTTCATCTTCTACTAGTTGTATTTCATGTTCTACTTTTTGTTTCATCTATTACAGGTTGTATTTCATCTTCTTCTAGTTATATTTCATTTTTAACTAGTTGTCTTTCATCTACTACAGGTTGTATTTCATCTTCTTGTTGTACTTGATACTATTCTAGTTGTATTTCTTCTTCTTCTAGTTGTATTTCATTTTTAACTAGTTGTCTTTCGTCTACTATAGGTTGTATTTCATCATCTTCTTGTTGTACTTCATACTCTTCTAGTTGTATTTCATCTTCTTCTAGTAGTCTTTCACCTTATACGGGTTGGTTGTCTTTAATGTTCTTCTGGTTGTATTTCATCTTCTTCAAGTATTTGTTGTCTTTCATCTTCTTTAAGTTGTATTTAACCTTCTTGAAGTTGTCATTTGTTTTGTGCTTGTTGTCTTTTATTTTTACTACCTGTCTTTGCTGTTCGACAAGTTCGCTTTTATCGTCTACTATATGTTGTATTTCATCTTCTTCTAGATGTCTTTCATGTTCTACTTGTTGTTTTCGTCTACTACAAGTTGTATTTCATCTTCTTCTAGATGTCTTTCATGTTCTACTTGTTGTTTTCGTCTACTGCAGGTTGTATTTCATCTTCTTCTACTTTTATTTCATCTTCCTCTAATTGTATTTCATGTTCTGCTAGTTGTCTGTCGTCTAGTACAGGTTGTATTTCACCTTTTTTTTAGTTGTATTTCATATAATTCTAGTTGTATTTTATCTTCTTCTAGTTGTCTTTCCCTTGTCCTGATTGTGTTTCTTGTTCTACTAGTTGGCTTTTATCGTATACTACATGTTGTATTTCATCTTCTTCTAGTTGTCTTTCTTTGTTCTACTTGTTGTTTCGTACACTACAGGTTGTATTTCATCTTCTTCTAGTTGTATTTCATTTTCTACTAGTTGTCTTTCATGTTCTACTAGTTGCCTTTCGTCTACTACTGGTTGTATTTCATCATCTTACTTCATACTCTTCTAGTTGTATTTCATCTTCTTCTATTAGTCTTTCACCTTGTATTGGTTGGTTCTCTTTCATGTATTTACAGGGTATATATGCAATAGTTTACAGGAGATATGAAATATTTACAGGGTATGTTTTAACAGTTTACTGATTTAAATTTCTAGTATTTATCTAATAGATTTACATGATATATTCAGTGTTTTACATGATCTGTGGAAAATTTACAGAATCTGTTTAACAGTTTTACTAATTTAAATTTTCAGTATTTATCTAATAGTTTTACAGGATATATACAATGTTTTACATGATCTATTAATCAATTTTAAAGGTTTTGTACAATATTTTATTGGATATATTTAACAGTTTTACAGGATATATGGAACAGTCTACATGATCTTTGCATTATTTTTCTTTTATTATTTTTACATGATATGTTTAACAGTTTTATAGGATATAAACATTATTTTACAGTATTGATAGTATGGTTTTTATTTGATTTATTTCAGGATCGAGTACTTGGCAGGTTGAGTAATATAGATGAAGAAGTTGAAGAAGGAGGATAGCAGGTTTCTATTCTAATCTTTCTTTTTATTATTTATTTATAGTATGTTTCATGGTTGTAAATAGTTATTTTACCAGATTTAATTAGTGGGTTTATAATATGCACAAAGCTGTTTTACAATATTGACATAATGCATAGAGCTGTTTTACAGTATTGACAGAATTGTTGTACAGTATTCATGTAGTTATTTTAAGTTATAAACTTTGTGATTGTACAATATCTATGTAGTAATTTACAATGTGTACTTCATTTATTTCAATAGGTTTTACTTGATTTATTTCAATAGATTTTTCAATAGGTTGTACAGAATTGATCTAGTTGCTGTAAATTATTAACTTTGTAGTTTGCATGTTAGTTTTACAGTTTACATCTGCTAGTTTTACAGTATTGCGTGTCTATATAATAAAAGATTAAAAAGCTGAAGTATTAACATCTTGTCAAATTTTTGTTTAATTTTACCCACACCTGAAACTTTGACAGTGAGTCATCTGGCAGTATTTATTTAATGAAGTATTTAAGTTTTATAGTTTGTATATGTTAGGTTTTATAGTTTCAGGTGTTAATTTTACAGTATTGAAGTCTTATAGTTTGCATGTTAGTTTTACAGTATTGAAGTTTATGATGTAATTCCGATTTGTAATATTATTCTCTCAGCAAGGTAACTTCAAATTATAACCTTGTTTATTTTGTTTTTCTGCAGGATGATATTTCGAAAGAACGTGTGGTTTTAGCGATAAAGCTTCTCACTCATCCAAATAACGTTCACTAAAGGATTATGAAGTATTGAGTCCCTTTTTCTTTTTCCTGTTAATTGTCGTTCACTCCGCATTTTGGTGTATCCCCGCATATAGCTGCATAAGAGTTGTCCCTATGTTACTTCTTGTTTTCATTTTTTTTCAATTTCGGACACTCTGTAATTTGGACTATTTCAGCATAGAGCCGCCTATGACAATACCTTGTATTGTGTCCCCTTTTCTTTTTCATGTTAATTCTTGTTCACTCCACATTTCACTGAACCTCCGCATACAGCCGCATATGAGAAATCCCGGTGATACTTCTCGTTTTTATTTTTTTTGAATTTTGGACACCCTGTAATTTGGAGTATTTCAGCAAGGCTGCCTATGAGAATTTCCTGTATTAAGTCCCTTTTTTCTTTTTCCTGTTAATTCTTGTTAACTCTGCATTTTGCTGAACCTCCGCATACAGCCGCATATGGGAAATCCCGGTGATATTTATCGTTTTCATTTTTTTGAATTTCGGACACCCTGTAATTTGGAGTATTTCAGCATACAACCATCTATGTGAATGTCCTGTATTTAGTATCTTTTTTCTTTTTCCTATTAATTTTTGTTCACTCCGCATTTTGCTGAACCCCGCATACAACCGCATATGAGAAATCCCGGTGTTACTTCTCGTTTTCATTTTTTTCAATTTCGGATACACTGTAATTTGGAGTATTTCAGCATACAGCCGCCTATGATAATTTCTGTATTGAGTCCCTTTTTCTTTTTCCTGTTAATTTTTGTTCAGTCCGTATTTTGGTGTATCTCCGCATACAGCAGCATACGAGAAGTCCCTGTGTAACATCTCATTTTATTTTTTTTAATTTCGGCCACCCTGTAATTTGAAGTATTTCAGCATACAGCCGCCAATGAGAATTTCCTGTGTTGAGGTCCTTTTTCTTTTTCCTGTTAATTTTTGTTCAATCCGCATTTTGCTGAACCCTCGCCTACAGCCGCATATGAGAAATCCCGGTGATAATTCTCGTTTTCACTCTTTTCAATTTTGGCCAGCCTGTAATTTGGAGTATTTCAGCATACAGCCGCCTATGAGAATTTCCAGTATTAAGTTCCTTTTTCTTTTTCCTGTTAATTTTTGTTCCATCCGCATTTTGGTGTATCCCAGCATACAGCCGCATAAGAGAAGTCCCTGTGTTACATCTCGTTTTCATTTTTTTGAATTTCGGGCAACCGGTAATTTGCAGTATTTCAGCATACAGCCGCCTAAGAGAATTCTCTGTATTGAGTACTTTTTCTTTTTCTTGTTTTTTTTATTCACTCTGCATTTTGGTGTATCCCCGCATACAGCCGCATATGAGAAGTCTCTGTGTTACTTCTCACAGGCGGCTGTATGCTGAAATACTCCAAATTACAGGGTGGTCAAAATTAAAAAAAATGAAAACGAGAAGTATCACCGGGATTTTCCGTATGCGGCTGTATGCGGAGGTTCAGCAAAATGCAGAGTGAACAAGAATTAATAGGAAAAAGAAAAAGAGACTCAATACAGGGAATTCTCATAGGCGGCTGTTTGCTGAAATACTCCAAATTACAGGGTGGCCGAAATTCAAAAAAGTGAAAACGAGATGTAACACAGGGACTTCTCGTATGCGGCTTTATGTGGGGATACACCAAAATGCGGAGTGAACAAGAATTAACAGGAACAAGAAAAAGGGACACAATACAGGGAATTCTCATAGGCGGCTATGTATGCTGAAATAGTACAAATTACAGGGTGTCCGAAATTGAAAAAAAAAGAAAACGAGAAGTAACACCTGCATTTCTCATATGCTGCTGTATGCAGGGGTTCAGCAAAATGGGGAGTGAACAAAAATTAACAGGAAAAAGAAAAAGGGACTCAATACAGGGAATTCTCATAGGCGGCTGTCTGCTGAAATGCTCCAAACTACAGGGTGGCCGAAATTCAAAAAGTGAAAACGAGATCAAACACAGGGATTTCCCGTATGCGGCTATATGCGGGGTACACCAAAATGCGGACTGAACAAAAATTAACTAGGAAAAAAAAAGGACTCAATACAAGGAATTGTCATAGGCGGCTGTAGGCTGAAATACTCCAAATTACAAGGATGGACCGAAATTCAAAAAAATAAAAACGAGATGAAACACAGGGACTTCTCGTATGCGGCTGTATGCGGGGATACACCAAAATGCGGAGTGAACAAAAATTAATAGGAAAAAGAAAAAGGGACTCAATAAAGGTAATTCTCCTAGGCGGCTGTATGCTAGGAATACTCCAAATTACAGGTTGCCTAGAAATTCCAAAAAAATGAAAACGAGATGTAACACAGGGACTTCTCGTATGCGGCTGTATGCGTGGATCGATACACCATAATGCGGAGTGAACAAGAATTAACAGGAAATAGAAAAAAAAGACTTAATACAGGGAATTCTCATAGGCGGCTGTATGCTGAAATACTCCAAATTACAAGGTGTCCGAAATTCAAAAAAATTAAAACGAGAAGTATCACCGGGATTTCTCATATGCGGCTGTATGCGGTGGTTCAGCAAAATCAGAGTGAACAAGAATTAACAGGAAAATAAAGGGACTCAATATAGGGAATTCTCATAGGAGGCTGAATGCTGAAATACTCCAAATTACAGGGTGTCCGAAATTCAAAAAAACGAAAACGAGAAGTAACACCTGGATTTCTCATATGAAGCTATATGCGGGGGTTCAGCAAAATGGGGAGTGAACAAAAATTAACAGGAAAAAGAAAAAGTGACTCATTACAGTGAATTCTCATAGGCGACTGTATGCTGAAATACTCCAAATTACAGGGTGGCCGAAATTTAGAACAGTGGAAACGAGATGAAAAACAAGGACTTCTATTATGCGGCTGTATGCGGGGATACACCAAAATGCGAAGTGAACAAAAATTAACAGGAAAAAGAAAAAGGGACTCAATACTGGAAATTCTCATAGGCGGTTGTATGCTGAAAAACTTCAAATTACAGGGTGGCCGAAATTCAAAAAAATGAAAACGAGATATAACACACGGACTTCTCGTGTGCGGCTGTATGCGGGGATACACCAAAATGCGGAGTGAACAAAAATTAACAAGAAAAAGAAAAGGGACTCAATACAGGAAATTCTCATAGGCGGCTGTATGCTGAAATACTCCAAATTATAGGGTGTCCGAAATTCAAAAAAATTAAAACGAGAAGTAACACCGGGATTTCTTTTATGCGGCTATTTGTCGGGGTTCAACAAAATGGGAAGTGAACAAAAATTAACCGGAAAAAGAAAAAGTGATTCTATACAGGGAATTCTCATAGGCGGATGTATGCTGAAATGCTCCAAATTACAGGGTGGCCGAAATTCAAAAAAGTGAAAACGAGATGCAACACAGCGACTTCTCGTATACGGCTGTATGCGGGGGTTCAGCAAAATGCGGAGTGAACAAAAATTAACAGGAAAAAGAAAAAGGGACTCAATACAGGAAATTCTCCTAGGAGGCTGTATGCTGAAATACTCCAAATTACAGGGATGTCGAAATTCAAAATTATTAAACGAGATGTAACACATGAACTTGTCATATGCAGCTATATGCGGGGATGCACCAATATTAGGAGTGAACAAAAATTATCAGGAAAAAAAGGGACTCAATACAGGGAATTCTCATTGGCGGCTGTATGCTGAAATACTCCAAATTACAGGGTGTTTGAAATTCAAAAAAATGAAAACAAGATGCAACACAGGGACTTCTCGTTTGCGGCTGTATGCGGGGATACACCAAAATGCGGTGTGAACAAAAATTAACTGGAGATAGAAAAAGGGACTCAATACAGTGAATTCTCATAGGCGGCTGTATGCTGAAATACTCCGAATTGTAGGGTGCCCGAAATTCAAAAAAATGAAAATGTGATGTAAAATTGGGACTTCTCATATGCGGCTGTATGCTGGGATACACCAAAATGCGGAGTGAACAAAAATTAATAGGAAAAAGAAAAAGGGACTCAATACAGAGAATTCTCAAGGCTAATGTATGCTGAAATACTCCAAATTACAAGGTGCCCGAAATTCAAAAAATGAAAACGAGATGTAACACAGGGACTTCTCGTATGCGGCTGTATGCGGGGATACACCAAAATGGATAGTGAACAAAAATTAACAGGAAAATGAAAAGGGGACTCGATAAAGGGAATTCTCATAGGCGGCTGTATGTTGAAATACTCCGAATTACAAGTTGGCTGAAATTCAAAAAAATGAAAACGAGACGTAACAGGGGGACTTCTCATATGCGGATGTCTGTGGGGATACACCAAAATGCAGAGTGAACAAAAATTTAACAGTAAAAAGAAAAAGGGACTCAATATAGGAAATTCTCGTAGGCGGCTGTATGCTGAAATACTCCAAATTACATGATGCCTGAAATTCAAAAAAATGAAAATGAGAAGTAACACTGGGACTTCTCATATGCGGCTGTATGCGGGGATACACCAATATGAGGAGTGAAAAAAAATTAACAGGAAAGAGAAAAAGGAACTCTCATATCTCGCATTCATATATATATTTTGACCTTAAATTTGTCTCAAAACCTGTGTTTAAATCTATTAATTCGGATATAATTCTTTGAATATGTATAAAATGTGGTACTGCTTCAAGTTTATTCTTATTCTGCAGGAATCGGGTGAAATCGAGGAGGAATTTGGAATTTAGAAGTCTCTACACGGTCCATGTACCACCTCATGCGAACCGTGTCAACCTCGACTCGACTGATGACACGACCACAAATAACCGCTGACTCGACCACAGAAGAAACACAAGCACACGGTCCGTGTAGAATTTCACACGGGCCGTGTCAAGAATTTTCGGAAACAGATCCAGAATTTGAAAACAAGGCTAATTGAAGGAAGGTCGGCCAGAAAAGCTTATAAGAGGGATTTCTTGTACCAGAGGCAATTCTGGAGCAGAGAAGCAATTTCTAGGGTTTGGTCTTGGCGGCTAAGCTTGGAGACGAAGTTCAGAAACGAAAGACGCGAGTTTTCGACGGGACTTCTTTGTTCTTCGGGTTTTGTAATGGCTATTTCTTTTATCATTTCTTTTATCTGTTTTAGAACTATGTCTGAGTAGATTCTTTAGTTTCTAGGGTTATGATGTAATCGAATGTTTTGTTTTGTTTGTTAGTTATTGGATTCTTTTGTTGAAATTTGTGTTTGCTTGATTGTGTTTGATTTTAATTGCTTAGTTAAATTGTTTGATTTTTATTGGTTTACCACTAGATGAATGCGCACATCTAGAAGGTACTTTAGCCCTTATAATCTCTCAACCAAACTATGTACATGAGGTAGGATTAGTGATCCGAAAGGTGAAACCAAGTAGTAGCCAACATGTGAACATTTCCTTATATTGACGGAATGAGGTTACCTTTAGTATACCAAACAAGCAACTAGGTTATTCGGACCAACATAAGACAGTTGAGGTCTAGAACCCGACAAGGGCACATATTGAAATTTCATACCAAGTTAATGAACCAACAAACGACGGTTGAGATTTAGAAACATTAGGTCTGGTCAGTAGAACCCTACACAAAGGAACAATAACTGCTGCATTCACTTGAGGGCCACACGGACAGTGTACGACAGTACCCGGCCCGTGTACACGGGGTACGGCCTGTGTACATGGGATATGGCCCGTGTAGGACACTACACGGACCGGGTACCTCGAGGCAGAACTGAGATGAAGTCATAACCCTGGAAACGCCTTTTTACTATTGATTTAAACCAAGTTTATTTACTTTCTTGCATTTAATTATTGTCATTGAACTGTTAGGAACCTTAAATACCAAACCAACCTTTTCGAACTTCTAGTTTTTATTTAATTTAGGTAGAATTCTAGTTAAGACTTGAACCGTCCCTGTGATCGATACCTGAATATATACTACTCGATAGGATTGCATATTTGCAGTCTGAACCGGAAGTGTATTGAAGGTTAAAAAGTACAGTTTACTTTACTGAAACTTTGTACTATACCTTTTGGTGTAACATATTCAATACATGGAATTCTCATAGGCGGCTGTATGCTGAAATACACGAAATTATAGGGTGTCCGAAATTCAAAAAAATAAAAACGAGAAGTCACACCGGGATTTCTCATATGCGGCTGTATGTGGGTGTTCAGTAAAGTGCGGAGTGAACAAACATTAACAGGAACAAGAAAAAGGTACTAAATACAAGAAATTCTCATAGGCGGCTGTATGCTGAAATACTTCAAATTACAGGGTGTCCGAAATTCGAAAAAATGAAAACGAGAAGAAACACCAGCAGTTCTCGTATGCGGCTGTATGCGGGGAACACCAAAATACGGAGTGAACAAAAATTAACACGAAAAAGAAAAGGGACTCAATACAGGGAATTCTCATAGGCGGCTGTATGCTGAAATACTCCAAATTACATGGTGTCTGAAATTCAAAAAAATGAAAACAAGACGTAACACAGGGACTTCTGATATGCGGCTGTATGTGGGGTTACACCAAAATACGGAGTAAACAAAAATTAACACGAAAAAGAAAAATGAACTCAATACAGGTAATTCTTATAGGCAGCTGTATGCTGAAATACTCCAAATTACAGGTTGGCCGAAATTCAAAAAAATGAAAACGAGGTGTAACAAAGAGACTTCTCATATGCGGTTGTCTGTGGGGATACATCAAAATACAGAGTGAACAAAAATTAACAGGAAAAAGAAAAAGGGACTCAATACAGGGAATTCTCGTAGGCGTATGCTAAATACTCCAAATTACAGGGTGCCCGAAATTCAAAAAAATGAAAACGAGAGTAACACTGGGACTTCACATATGCGGCTGTATGCAGGGATACACCAAAATGCTAAGTGAACAAAAATTAACAGGCAAAAGAAAAGGTACTCAATACAGGGAATTCTCATAAGCGGCTGTATGCTGAAATACTCCAAATTACAGGGTGCCCAAAATTCAAAAAAATGAAAATGGGATGTAACACAGGGACTTCTGATATGCGGCTGTATGCGGGGATACACCAAAATGCGGAGTGAACAAAAATTAACAGGAAAAAGAAAAAGGCACTAAATACAGGAAATTCTCATAAGCAGCCGTATGCTGAAATACTCCAAATTACAAGGTGTCCGAAATTCAAAAAAATGAAAACGAGAAGTAACACTGGGATTTCTCATATGTGGCTGTATGCGGGGGTTCAGCAAAATGCGGAGTGAATAAAATTAACAGAAAAAAGGACTCAATACAGGGAATTCTCATAGGCGGCTGTATGTTGGAATACTCCAAATTACAAAGTGGCCAAAATTCAAAAAAATGAAAAGGAGATGTAATAAAGGGACTTCTAATAGGCCTGTCTGCGGGGATACACCAAAATGCGGTGTCAACAAAAATTAATAATAAAATGATAAAAGGACTCAATACAGGTAATTCTCATAAGCGGTTGTATGCTGGAATAGTCCAAATTACAAGGTGACCGAAATTCAAACAAATAAAAAGGAGATGTAACATAGGAACTTCTCATGAACGGCGGTATGCTGGGACACTCCAAATTACAGGTGGCCGAAATTAAAAAAATGAAAAGGAGATTTAACACAGGGACTTTTCATAGGCGGCCGTATGCGGGGATACACCAAAATGCGGAGTGATAAAAATTAAACAAGAAAAAGAAAAAAGAACTCAATACTGGGAATTCTCATAGGCGGCTGTATGCTAGAATAGTTTAAATTACAAAGTGGTTGAAATTCAAAAAAAATGAAAAGGAGATGTAACACAGGGATTTCTAATTGGCAGATGTATGCGGGGATAGACCAAAATGCGAAGTGAATATAAATTATCAAGAAAAAGACAAAATGACTCAAGATAGAGAATTCTCATAGGCGACGGTATGTTGGGATATTCCAAATTACAGGGTGGCTGAAATTCAAAAAAATGAAAATGAAATGTAACATAGGGACTTCTCATAGGCGACTGTATGCTTGGTTATACCAAAAAGCGGAGTGTACATAAATTAACAAGAAAAAGAAAAAATAATTTAATATAGGAAATTCTCATAGGCGGTGGTATGCTGGGATATTCCAAATTACAAGGTGGCCGAAATTAAAAAAATGAAAAGGAGGTGTAACATAGGGATTTCTCATTGATGGTTGTATGCGGGGTTACACCAAAATGCGGAGTGAACAAAAATTAACAAGAAAAATAAAAAGGGATCCAATACAGGAAATTCCAATAGGCGGCTGTATGCTGGAACACTCCAAATTACAGGGTGGTCGAAATTCAAAAAAATGAAAAGGAGATGTAACAGAGGGACTTCTCATAGGCGCCTGTATGAAGGGATACACCAAAATACAGAGTCAACAAAAATTAACAATAAATAGAAAAAGGGACTCAATACAGAGAATTCTCATAGGCGGCTTTATTTTGGAATACTCCAAATTACTAAGTGGCCAAAATTAAAAAAAAATGATAAAGAGATGTAACAAAGGGACTTCTAATAGGCCTGTCTGCGGGGATACACCAAAATGCGGAGTCAACAAAAATTAACAATAAAATGATAAAAAGACTCAATATAGGGAATTCTCATGGGCGGCTGTATGCTGAAATAGTTCAAATTACAGAGTGGCCGAAATTCAAAAAAATAAAAAGGAGATGTAACACAGGGACTTCTTATAGGCGGCTGTATGCGCGGATACACCAAAATGCAGAGTTAACGAAAATTAACAATAAAATGATAAAAAGACTCAATACAGGTAATTCTCATAAGCGGTTGTATGCTGGAATAGTCCAAATTACAAGGTGATCGAAATTCAAAAAAATAAAAAGGAGATGTAACATAGGGACTTCTCATAGACGGCTGTATACGGGGAAACCACAAAATGCGGAGTCAACAAAAATTAACAAGAAAAGAAAAAAAGTACTCAATATAGGAAATTCTCATAGGCGGCGGTATGCTGGGATACTCCAAATTACAGGGTGACCGAAATTAAAAAAATGAAAAGGAGATTTAACACAGGGACTTTTCATAGGCGGCCGTATGCGGAGATACAACAAAATGCGGAGTGATAAAAAATTAACAAGAAAAAGAAAAAAGAACTCAATACTGGGAATTCTCATAGGCGGCTGTATGCTGGAAAAGTTCAAATTACAAAGTGGCCGAAATTCAAAAAAAATGAAAATGAAACGTAACATAGGGATTTCTAATAGGCAGATGTATGCGGGGATAGACAAAAATGCGAAGTCAATATAAATTAACAAGAAAAAGACAAAATGACTCAAGATAGAGAATTCTCATAGGCGGCGGTATGTTCGGATATTCCAAATTACAGGGTGGCCGAAATTCAAAAAAAGAAAAAGAAAATGTAACACAGGGACTTCTCATAGGCGACTGTATGCTGGGATATACCAAAAAGCAGACTGAACATAAATTAACAAGAAAAAGAAAAAATGACTTAATATAGGGAATTCTCATAGGCGGCGGTATGCTGGGATATTCCAAATTACAGGGTGGCCGAAATTCAAAAATTGAAAAGGAGATGTAACACAGGGACTTCTCATTGACGGTTGTATGCGGGGTTACACCAAAATGCGGAGTGAACAAAAATTAACAAGAAAAAAAAAGGGACCCAATACAGGAAATTCTAATAGGCGGCTATATGCTGGAACACTTGTTGCACCAAAAGGTAATGCACAAAGTTTTAGTACAGTAAATTGTACCTTTTAAATCTTAAATACACTTTCGGTTCATACTGCAAGTGCACAGTCCTATCGTATAGTATATTGTCGGGTATCGATCACAGGGACGGTTTGATAATTACCGGACTTTACTTAAACTACAGAGATTCTAGAAGTCTGCAAAGGTTGATTTGGGGTATTACGTGTCCTAACAGTTCAAATAACAAAATTCAGAACAGTAAATAAACTTTGATTTGGGTTTAATATAATTAAAAAGGGGTTCCTAGGGTTTCTGATTTCATCTCAACTAAGTCTCAAGGTGCCCGGTCCGTGCACTTTCATGCATGGGCCGTGTGTAATGTACACGGGCCGTGTACTCTCATACACAGTCCGTGTGGCCCTCGAGTTAATACAGCAGCTACTGGTTTCTGTGTTGTTTCCTGTGCAGGGTTCTATTGACCGAACCAAAGTACCTAGACCTCAACTCTCGCATGTTGGCTTAATTACTTGGTGCGGGATTCAATTTCTGCCCTCCTAGGGTTCTCAAATCTCAACTTTCGTTTGTTGGCTTAATTATCCTAAGTCACTTGTTGGTTTACTAAAGATATCCTCGATCTCTCGATACGAGGAAAAGTTCACCTCTCGGTTACTACTTGGTTTCACCTCTCGGTTAGTAAACCTATCTCAAATACTTAGTTTGGTCGAGTGAATATCAAGGTTATTCAATTTCCATCTAGATGAGGCCTTTCATCTAACGGATTAACAATTCAATTCAAACAATTTCCACTAAGCAATAAAATACTACACAATCAAGCAAGCACAAGATTCAACACAAATTCCAAATAACTAGCAAATAAAACTAAGCATTCGACTACATCATAACCCTAGAAACATAAAAGTCTACTCAAGCATGATTAAAAACAAATAAAACAAATAGCAATAAGAAAGTTCATGACAAAACTCGAAGAGAGATGAAGATTCGTCCCCAAACCTCTTCTCCAAGCCCAATTTTTCTCCCAAGAGCCAGCCGTCACCTTTAGGTCTGCAATCTCCTCTTTTAATGCCTAAAATCGCGTATTAAAAGCCTTCCTTTTCGACCTCCCCAGCTGGCATCTCTTTCCATCGCCAGTCTGGATTTCTGGATTTTCTGTGTACGGTCCGCACAAAAATGTGTACGGACCGTATGCCTGTGTATTTGGCTCAGATTGTAGATCTTCTCGCAAGCTTTCCGAAAAGTGGTCATACACCCAAAACGGAGTTACGAGTCAAAATCTATGACTGTTTTAATTTCAGGTGCTGAAATTTCAGCATCATATACAGGTCGTGTGGATGGTGTCCTGGTCGTGTCTGTGGTCGGGCAGAGGGTTGCACGGTCCGCATAAGAAGGTACACGGACCGTATATAAACCTTCAAATTCCATATTCTTCCTCGGTTTCGCCCGTTTTCTGCAAAGTAAGAACAAATGCGCAGCAGTACCACATTCTATAGATATTCAATGAAATAAAACACGATTTGACAGTTTTAGGCACATATTTTGGTACAAAGTTTGGTCGGAATATAGATAAGAAAGTGAGATATCAACACTTTAAATTACAAGGTGGCCGAAATTCAAAAAAATGAAAAGGAGATGTAACAGAGGGACTTCTCATAGGCGCCTGTATGCATATATGTTGATGTTTTTATGCTTTTATGCTTTTTTTTGTTATATATGTTGATGCTTTTATACTTTTATGCTTTTTTGTTATATATGTTGATATTTTCATATTGTGCTTACTTATAATTTTCAGATCGATGATGTCAGATGTATGTGGGCAAGGTGGTTTCGATTAGAATTTTATAATGCTAAATATGGATTTGTATAATTTTGTAATGATAAATGAGGAGGGATCCAATTACACCTTTTTTGGTGACACATCATGACACCATTTTTTATATAGGTCAATTTTGCGATTTCAAAATCCCAACAGTCGATCCAAACTGTTCAACATGATCACCATATTAAAATGTACTTGGAGATTAAATTTTACATTTTTTTGAATTTTTTTACTATTTATTAAGATGGTTACAAAATCGCTGTTTTTCAATGGTCTAAAAACAACGATTTTTGTAACCATCTTAATAAATAGCAAAAAAATTCAAAAAAATGTAAAATTTGTTCTCCAAGCACATTTTAATATATCCATCATGTTGAATGGTTTGGATCGACTATTTGGACTTTAAAAATGGTAGGTGTCAAAGTGTGTCACCAAAAAAGGTGTAATCGGATCCCTCCTCATGATAAATATGGATTTGTATAATTTTGTAATGCTAAATATGAATTTGTATAATTTTGTATAATTTAGTGTACATGAATTTTAAATTGCTATCTGAAAAATTTAAATACTGGCTAGCAAAACAGGAGGCTAGCCAAAAACAAAAACAAAAAGTTTATAAGACAATCCTACACAGATATTTAACAAAAGTCCGTGTAAGAATAGTAATTTATCCAATAATCCGTGTAGAAATGTATTCGTACACGGATTATTAGATAAATATCCGTGTAGAAAGAGGAGAGCTACATGGATATACAATTAAAAGTCCGTGTAGAAAGAGGAATCGTACACGAATATGAAATGTAAAGTCCGTGTAAAAAGAGGAATCGTACATGGATGTTTAGGTAATATCCGTATAGCTCGGTTATATGGAAAGCGACACAGGCAGGTGTTCGTACACGGCTATTTATAAAGTAATCCGTGTAGAAATCATTACAATTGCACACGGGTAAAATCTGTGTGTAATTATTTACTGATTCGTACACCCTCACAGCCCACACAACAGGAAATCCGTGTAGCTCCTCCATTTATGTCCGTGTGCAATCTCTTTTTCTGTAGTAGTGATACCTTTCGCTTGATTTATTTATAACGATTGCGATCCCGTTGTTAATACAGAAGGATGTTACAATGAACTGATTTGTTATGACAAGTGCTCAGACCTTTCAATAAAGCTTATTTTTGCTCAAGAGATCGCAAGTAGTAAAGCTTATTATTGCAAAATATGATAAAGAGAGAACAAATAAACATAGAAACTGGCTAAATCCACCAACAGCTGTCCCCTATTTAACATAGAAAATAGCTATAAAATTAGAAACTAAATGTAAAATGGTTCATAGAGAGAATTTTCCATTGTACCTCAAAAAGCTTCACCAGTTACCTAGGGGCTAAAGTAGGGTGTAAACGGATCAGATAGTGGTAAAATAATATCCATATCCACTTTTATTTTTGAATCCGGATACAAATTGGATGTTAAACGGATATGGATACGGATTGAATATTAAACGTATACAAATACATATCGGATATCTAACAGATACGAATATGAATACGGATATAATATATATGGATTCCTAATTTAAATAGTGATAAAATTAATATGTTATTCAATTAAAAAAATATTAGAACAAAAAAATAACATAAAATACATATATATTTTCGGACATTCAATCATTATGGTGAACAAAATAATATTTTTCCCATGTTAAAATTGTTATGTCAATACAAAATATATATCTCGTTAACAAAACTTAATAACGAACATAATCATATTTATAATCAATAAATACCAATAAAAAATATTTCTCTCTAACCATATATAATTCTAAAACAAGCAGATACAATTTACGTACCTGTATCTGAATCCGCACAAACAGATACGAGTAATTATCCATATCCGTTTCCGAAACCAAAACCGTATCTGCATAAATCATATGTTTAATACTTTATAAAAAAGTTTGACAGTTCCTTATTATAGAAATCATAAAGTCTATTAACAACCAGTCAAACATTTCAGGATGTCACTTTTAGAAAAACCTTTCTTGGAATGGCACGATTTTTTTTTTTAAATTGGTGTATGATTGGCGAAGTGATTAAGATCAAGGGCGGATCTGAAGTTAACACAGGATGTTTAGTGACGTCATGATTTTCAAAATTTTCATCATGTGCATAGAAATTTAACTTATTTTTTTATTTTTTTTAGATTTTATATAATTTTCAAAATTAAATCTTTAGCCATTAACATTGATTATCAACTACACCGTGGTAGTTTTAAGGAAACTAATTGTTGAAGTCAGATGGTCAAATTTAATTTTTCCGAATGTCCAAAACTTATCTTTCAATCTTTAGCAATTAGAATTGACTATCAACTACACAGTGGTAGTTTCAAAGGACTAATTTGTGGAAGGTAGATGGTCAAAAATTGTCTCTTTCAATCTTTAGCGATTAGCATTGACTATCAACTACACCATGTTTTTAAAAATTTGATGATGTCAAATGGACATTTTTTTCCAAATGACCAAAATTGTTGGACGATCCCAAACTACAACCACATCCCAGTCAATTGTTTAATCAAGAAAAAGACTTGTTTCATATTATATCCTTTTGTTCTTTATTTTTTATTATTTAGTTTGTAAATATCATAGCTAAATGATGATGACCAAGTAAATATTGCGTAAGCGGTACTAGTACCACCAATTTCTTATTAATGGAAGCTTGTATTTTTTTTTTTCCTCCTAACACCTCAAAGTTCATGTTTATCACATCTCAATTAACAGAATTTATTATGCCCATTAACTTCTGGCCCTCAAAACATTATAAACCGCTACACCTAAAAATTAACCAAATCCAAATCCAATTTTCATTGACACACTTTACAAAGCTTGCTACCAACCTACCAATCTCTTTAAATATTGTCCATGTCTCTGGTACCAGCATTGTCCTGCTCATCTCCAAAGCACGAGTTCACAGACACAATAAAAGTATTTCCAATAACAAAAGCTCTGTCATACAAAAGTTCAACAAAAACGTTAAGCAACCTTGTTATATGTTATGCTGACATGCAAAAAACTTTTATCAATTTCTGCTTGTATCAAGATATAATTACAATTTAGCCCAATAATTTACATAATTTGCAAATCCCACTCAGTTTTTGCCTTCTGGTTTTAACCCCGTTTGGACAAGAACAGGGGCATGATGGATGCAGGATGGATGGTTGCATCTATCCTATTTTATTTTGTTTTGTTAGAGCCAAATAATAAAAAATACAAAAATATATGCTATATCATCAGTTGGAAAAAGTTGACTAGATGAAGTCAACAGAGACCCTTGAAAATGATATCAATTGAAATAGACATTTCATGAATACCAGGCAAAAATGTCACTATGTTGATGGTCTGGAAAGTGACATAACCTCTAAGACTAGTTTAACTGTGATGATCTCTCTCCCTATAAAAAGTTTAAAACCCCAAACTTATTGATATAATATCTAAAGAGCTTCTTCCTCAAGCCTCTACGCTCTAGCTAACTGGTGATGCTCTTTTGAGGTACGCTGGAAAATTCACTCTCCAAGCCATTTTACATTTTTTTTTCTAACAAAAGTGACCTCAAAATTCCACTGATTTCATTGAAATCATTAAAATTAGAGCGAAAAGGAAAACTAATAGTATAGGGTGTTCGGCACCATTTTTTTGCTTTCTTTTTTACGGATTTTAGAAACATAGCTAGTTCAATTAGAACAGTTTTTTTTTTGCTTTCTTCTTTTTTAACGTTTTTGTTTCCAATAACATAGCTAGTTCAATTAAAGAACAGTTGATAGCTGTTGGTTGGTTTAGTTACCAGACAGAGGAGTGGTTCGATGGGCATCGGACTTAATTTGGGTCGATGCACTCCAAGTCCATCTTTGCTTTACGATCCGTGCACTTTGCTTTAATATGCGTGCATGATCGCTTCAATATTTGTGTGCACGGATCGTAAAGTTGATCGGACGGACTTGGAGTCCATCAAAAGCAAAAGTAGGTAAGATGCTCATCGGACCTACTCGCTCTATAGTTACCTTAGTACTTCATTAAAGGGAAAATTTAATTTCTTTATAGTTACATTAATTACCTTAGTGCTTCAATCACAACATTAAGAAATGAGAGAAAATTTAATTTCTTTATACCGATTTTGTCCCTATTAATTCTCTTATTTATTTTCTAAGTTCCGGTGCTTATTAACGCATTGTTAGTAAATAAGGAACTTAATAAAAACTGGCATCGATGTTTTTTTATCAAAATATTTTGTTAATTAGTTACTTGTGTGTTTTGCTAATGATATAAGATATATGATCTAACTAATAGTTAGATTATTTATGTTCTTTTTAATGCTTCTTATACTTCATTACTAAACTAATCATAAATAGCCAACTATTAATGGTGAAATTGAAAAGAAAAAAATTCACAGAATAATGTTATTCAACAGTTTCACTTCACTAATTGGATTCATTTATGAAATTTCTAGATCAAATATTCTGTCAATCAAATTTTGGAAGTTGCAAGCAACATGGCCTCGTCAAAAGATATCAACTCAAGGTCTTTGAAGTCGAACGAATTGCACGGTTCCATTGATAATTGTAATCACACAAACTTCTCACAAATTATCCAAGAAAAAGACCCACACAGCAACCTTTCTTTGAACCAACATGAGATGTCTGGTATACTTTTAGATCCAACACTAGATTACATAAGCCGGTATTTAATGGAGGAAGAAAAAGATGAAAAGATTAATAGTTATCAAGAGGAAGCTCTCAGGAACATGGAAAAACCCTTTTATGATATCATTGGGGAAATATATCCACCTCCACAAGAAAATCAATTGGGATCAAAACAATCAAGGGTAAATCCAGATTTCACAACTTCCGATTTAAAAGATCAAGTGGGTCCAACCTATAGTGATAGTTTGAAACAACACCCACGTACAGAGAACTTGCTGGCTACTGAATTTCAGAGAGGTGTAGAAGAAGGATTGAAGTTCCTTCCAAATCGCAATAGATTGTCTATTAATTTGCATGTGAGCAATCTTTCCATTAATCCAACGAAGAAACATGATAGCAACTCACTAGAGATTAGATTGGGGGAAGAGAAAGGAAGTGATTTGCTAAATAAGTCTAAGAGTAAAAAGAATACAAATAATGCAGATTTGGACCATTTGGAGGGGCGAAATCGCAAAATACCAATGGTCTCCAATGAGGAAACAATTAGAGATGAGGTGTTTGATAAAGTACTACTATACCACGGGGAAAACTGTCCAAGAGAAGAAATAGCCAGCCTAATAGAAATCAAGGAGCTCGAAGCAAACTCATATAGTGAGTATCAAAACCAACACGGCCATACCGATCTCAAAAAACACCTCATCTCCTGTGCTGAGGCAATATCTACGAATGATAACAAAAGTGCAAGTGAACTTATAAAACAAATAAGGAAGGAAGCATCTCCTATTGGAGATGGGATCCAAAGGCTTGCATGTATTCTTGTTGATGGACTAGAGGCACGCTTGGCTGGTACAGGAAGTGCAGCCTATCGTCAATATTTCACAAGGCAGGTACGTACTGTTGACTATCTGAAGGCCTATTATAAGTGCTTAAGGGCATCCCCCATTATGAGAGAGTTTCATACCATTTTGCTAATGAGAGCATTCTCAGAGCCATAGGCAATGCATCGAAAGTCCATGTAGTTGATTTTGGCATTACTTTTGGATTCCAATGGCCATCTCTAATTCAATCACTTGCAAAAAGAAAAGGTGGGCCCCCGAAACTCCGAATTACTGGGGTAGATTTGCCTCAGCCGGGATTTCACCCTGCTGAAAGAATCAATGAGACGGGAAGGAGGTTGGAAGATTATGCTAGAAGTTTTGGAGTTCCTTTTGAGTATCAAGGGATCGCCTCACAGTTGGAGTCCGTATGTATTGATGATCTTGGCATCAATGATAATGAAGTGCTTGTAATCAATAGTATGTATAGCTTAGCTAGAGTAAGGGATGAACCTCTATTAGACAAGAATAATCCTAGGAATAAACTCCTCCATCTGATTCAAAAGATCAAACCGAAGGTTTTCGTTCAAGGAATATTCAACTTATCCTTTAGTCCCTTCTTCATCACTAGGTTTAGACATGTTTTGTTGCAGTTCTCCAGGTTCTTCGACATGCTTGACACGTTGTTCCCGCGAGACAACAACCATAGGAAACTATTGGAAGGAGAAATGTTTGCTCCTTCTATAATTAATCTGATAGCATGTGAAGGATCAGATTTGGTCGTAACACTGGAGTCCTACAAGCAGTGGCACATGAGAAATTTGCAGATCGGCTTTGAACAACTTCAGGTAGATCCACGTGTAGTGAAAGAATGCCGTGAAATTGTTAGAAATGATTATAGTGAGGCATTTTTCATTGAAGAAGATTGCAATTGGTTACTTGTGGGTTGGAAGGGTAACATATTCTATGCTATTTCATTGTGGAAACCTGAAGTAGAATAAACTTCAGAGGTCAACTTCTAGTTTACCATAAACTTCGAAATTTTTAATGTACTTCTCTTACAAAGCACTCATTTATGTACCCAAATGTAGACTATGAATTTAGCCACTTTTCCCTTTATTATTTTTTTTTCCTTTTTTGCAAGATGATATATTTTTCTAAATTTAGTTGTGTATTTATTCACGACGAGAGCCTTGTTTTACCCTCATAAAACTATCGTTTGTAAATTTAATACTTGATGTAATTTAATTAACTTCACTTTTAGCTTAATTTTTGTTGTGATGTACTTTATTTTGTGCGCTTATTTTATATATATAATTTGAATTGGAATATGTCAAAAATACCATCATTAATTAAAACTTAAGGAAATTAACTTATATTGTTATTAGGTATTGTGTGTAAACCAAAAAACTGTAGGAACTTAAGACTTTAACCCAACTTTCTTAGAATCTAGATGATAAAAACAGTTCAGATTGATACTCAAAACTGTCTCTATGGATCGACACCCAAGGTTACTATAACGGTATATTCTGCAGTTGCATCCCACTTTTTTGTTTTAGGGTATAATTTTATTAGCACTTTATACGGTACAAAGTGTATTTAATTGGCGTTGTCGATTACAATGTAAATTTAATATTTATACTGACGTGGTAATTCAAATGTACTCTGAGAAGAATCTAAATGACTGAAATATTATTAAAATTGCACATTGTTTCCTTATAATTTCCACCAGTTATGCAGAGCATTTGTAAGGTAAAAATCAGTGACCTAAACAGAAAAAATATTGAACATTCTGATCAATTGAGATCAAATTGGATATAATTAATTACTTCTATATGTTATGTTATCACTTAAACAACACCTTTTTATATGTTATGCTGACCTCAAAAAGATTTTTATCAGTTTTTGCTTGTATCAAGATATAATTGCTATTTAGCCAATAATTTACATAATTTGCAAATAGCACTCATCAGCTTTTGCCTTGCGGTTTTTCCCAGCTTGTGTTTTTATATTGAGGGGATGTCACTTTCTAGAATAGACACCGAAGTCTAACAACCAGTCTAACATTTCAGGATGTCACTTTCTAAAATAGACATCGAAGTCTAACAACTAGTCTAACATTTCAGGATGTCACTTTCTAGAATAGGCACCGAAGTCTAACAACCAGTCTAACATTTCAGGATCACTTTCTAGAATAGGCACCGAAGTCTAACAACCAGTCTAACATTTCAGGATGTCACTTTCTAGAAAAAATTTAGAGGCACTGAGGGTAGAGTGGAAAAAACATGCCGTGGCATGACTAACACGACGTGACTTTGGTCTCGTACCATGCCATACCCTGACCAAGTTACATAAGAACATATCGCATTGGAGGGAACTTTTTTTTTTTTTTTTTTACCTAGTATTGATGATTCTATTTGTCTTAGTCTTTTTTCTTCTTTTTTCCTTGAGATAATCATTTTTTTTCTTTTAAATTAAAAAATGAAAAAAAAAACATGCATATAAACGTAGAGCTTCAGAACGAGCTCATTATGAGTGCGTATCCTCTGAGATATCACATATTTTGCATGACCGTCTGACCGACGTGTCCGGTGACTATTTGGGGAAAGCGCAGGGGTTCAGTATTATTTGAGCTTTGAGATTCGTGCATAACATATTTGAACGGTTGAGATTTTCTATAAAGTCACGCAAAATATGCAATTCGCTGATTATACCTTTCGCTTGATTTATTTATAACTAGATTGTTTCTCAAGCTTAGTCCCAAAAAAGAAATATTTATTTAAAAAATAAGTTGAATTTTAACAATGATAATTTCTAAATTGGTCTGACGATGAGAAGCTATGGCATGCATACCCATTAAAATACTGAGGGCTTCCATAGGAAAGAGGAAAAAGCAGTACAACATTTATAACCGAATTGTATAAAGTTTACACCCAAAAACCAACTTTATACGGCCTAAGCCAAAGGGCTATTAGTGGAGTCAAATTGGATGCAGCACGACTGCAAGTGAAAAAACAATGAAATCACAAAAAAAAACAAACTAATTGCAGAATAACTAAATAACATTACAAATTATAACAAAAATAATCAGCGAAGCAGTACAAAAACTTTAAAGTTAATGACACAAGGAGCTGCCCAAAGTAAATTAATTGATTATCTACATTCCAAGAAGACATCTTCGACCCGATTTGGCACATCAGTCATTTGTCTTGCCACTTGTCTGCTCCATGAGATCTCTTGCATCTTCGTGGAAATAATTAAACAAAAGAAATCTAAAGATCAAATTAACATTGCAAATTGGATATGTGGCAGCAGATAGTGTGGCATGCACAGTGATGACTACTGCATGCCGGTACACACCTGATCAGCTCAAAACAACCTGAGAATTAAGTGTTTGGAACTGGTATTGTAATCTGCTCATAAAGAAAATTTTCTTTAGAGAATATTGATCTAATAATAAATTGCCTATACATGATTCATCAAAATATAATGTCACCATTATCCTTGTAACCTTCAAACTAAGTTTAGATGCTGTGAGGTAACCTACACAGATCTTAAGAATTATCGGAACCCTAATTAGCTCATAAACTTGTAAATATTGTTGAAATAAATAAGATGTATCCCTCAGAATGGTACTCTTAGTTTTCTATCATTCTCTTATATTTTTGTATTCAACCTGACTAAACTGGTTGTTGTGGTTCATAACCTAAACCCTTATTTCCTTGTTAAAAATCCAGCTTCACAACTGCAATTAATTGGTTTTATTTGTTACTCATCCATTTGGGAAATGAAATCTAAATGATACTTTCCAACAGAAAGGTTCAAAAAATTGAATCCATACTATAATGTGTCTTTGGGACATTTTATCAAGCAGCTCACGTGCACGGCCAGAGGACCCCAAATTGTTCATGTGGAATACCAAATACAGGACACAGAATTTGAGGGGAAAAAGAAGAAGAAGAAGAAGAAGTGACAATAATGTAGCAAGGTGCTAAATTTGTGGCCTAAATAATTTGGCGAATCCCCATGGCCGTGTATTTGAAATGGTCACAACTCCAATTTGGAGATGGTTCATTCAGGTGGCAGATCGGTGTTTACCTTAGAATTGCTTCTAGAAGATGGAGGGTGCCAGTTTCTTGTGGCCAGAAGGCGGTAGATAAATCAAAGAGCATCTTCAATACTGAGGGTGCCCGACCACCAGCTTTCGTTTACAAGTGATTCCAGTTGCTTGGAACGACAAAACTTCTCAGAAGCAATAAGACAAACAGTTAAAGTGCGAGAGAGAGTTGAGAGAGGAGGTGAGCTAAGAGCCTGAGAGTAATCTTGTTGAGTGGGGGGAGAAGAAGAGGGGTAATTTCGTCCGATTTTAAAACAAGCAAGCAACAAGGTAAACCCAATCTGATGCGGGAGTGTGAGACCTTTACTTTGATTTGCGCTGGAGAACATTTATCTTTTTTTCGTTTTAGGCTACTTATTATTTATTAATTATTATTCATTGTACTTGGTTAAAAATTTGATTGCGTCCAGTTATTATTTTTTTTATCAATTAAAGTTTTCCAATCATTGCATATAATTATTATTAAGTTTTACTTGGATTTTTTAATTCAAATTAGCCCACTGAAATTTTTAATTAAGATTTCACTATGTAAAACCTTACATTACTGGTTAAAATTGTCAATTTTGATATTATGTCAACTAATTAAAATACCAATTTCAACCAATTTCAAAAAATAAAGGAAATAATTGAACAACTTTGATTGAAGGATGTGAAATATATAATTGTGGGGCTTAATTGTATACAAGTTTAAAAAAGAATAACCAAAAGAAAAAGAAAAGAAAAAGAAATAGGAAAGGGAGCTCATAATTCCACCATAGAGAGGAAAGTGGAGGAAATAGTGCTCTGATGTGCGTTATGGTTAAGGTAAATGAGCAAAGGAAACACACAGCGACAATAGGGAAAAAAAAAAAAAAAAAAAGCCAGAATATTGAGTTAATAGAGTAGTGAAATGCCCAGAGTACATAAAATGATTATCTAAATTCAAATAAGCTATCTTCAACCAAACTCAGCACCTCAATCATTTGTCTCACTAATTGTCTGGTCCATGAGATCCCTTGCATCATCATCTTGTCCCATTTTCAAAAGCAGTTCTAACACTGGTGCAGAGGTAGCTAAATCGGGATTCACCCCTTCTTGCTTCATTCTATTCAGCACACACATAGCCTCCTCTACTTTTCTCTTCTTAGCATATGCTTTCAACAAGGAAGTGTAAGTGGAGAGATCTGGCACTACAAGACTGAGCTGCATTCTATCTAGGATATTCATCACATCATCAATATTACCATCATTTACATAGCCCAGAAGTAAAAATCGATATGATATAACACCTGGTTCTATACCTCCACTTACCATTAAGTCGAGCAATTTTTCAGCTTCCTTGCATTGTCCTTGTTTGCACAAAGAATCCATCATTGATCTGTATGTAACCTCATTTGGCAAAATGCCTCGATCAATCATATTCTTGAAAACTCTAATCGACTCTTTCCAACAGCCTAGCTTAGAATATCCATTTATAACAATATTATATGTGATGAGATCAGGTGTGGCACCTTCATCATGCATATCATATAGTAGTTTTTCTGCCCTGTCAGTTTCCCCCTTCTTACAAAGTGCATCCACAATTATATTGCAAGTCACGGTGTCAGGCAATATTCCCTTTGAAACCATCTCATTTAATAACTTCTTTGCCTTTTCTACTTTGTTCATTTTGCAGAGCCCATCTATAAGAGTAGAGTAGGTTAAAACATCAGGATTTTTACCTCTAGAAATCATAATACACAGCAGCTCCTCTGCCCTTGAAATTCCCCCCTCCTTGCATAGTGCATCTATGATGGTAGTATAAGTCACAACAGTGGGATCATGTCCTTTAGAAACCATGGACTGGAGCATTTCCATGGCTTTGCCTATTTGCCCTTTCTTGCACAACCCATCCACGAGAGTATTATAGGTCACAACATTAGGATTAAGTCCTTGAGAAACCATGTAGGACCGCAATTCCTCTGCCTTCTCAGTATCTCCTTCCTTGCACAGGCCATTAATCAGTGAGTTGTATGTGATTACATTTGGTGCAATACCCTCTAAAAGCATTCGCTCAAACAAACTAAATGCTTTACTAATTGCACCTTCTTTACAAAGGCCGTCAATCAGTGAGTTGTATGTGACTACATTTGGCACAATACCCTTTGAAATCATTCGCTCAAACAAACTAATTGCCTTACTAACTGCGCCTTCTTTACAAAGGCCATCAATAACAGTGCTGTAGGAGATTACATCAGGTGTGCAGCCCACCTTTGGCATTTTATTGAATGCCATGGCTACGGCCTCACTAATCCTATTCTGAGAACAAAGGTCCTTAAGTAGTGGATTGAAGATGTTAGGTTCAGCTCTCTGCCCGCCCTTAATAAACCGCCCCAAGAAAACCAAGCCTAGTCTCGGCTGATTAATTCGGATACAGTAGCTGATCAAGACACTATAGGTGCAAGCATTGGGTGACGGTGAGACCCCTCTTGATTGGGTCCAGCGGTTGAAGAGTGAAAAGACAGTTGCATAATGGTTGTTTGAGTTCTTCATACGAGTTAAGGCTGTAAAAAGTTGGGTAAAGGAATAGATGGACGGTGCCGGGTTCTTAGCAGCCAGCAAGCGTTCAAAAAATTGAAGAGCATCTTTAATAGTAAGAGTGCCTGACCGATAACGTTCTTTTACAAGTAATTCCAGCAGGTGGGTCCCCATGGCAATGGGATGAAATGGTTACAACTCCACCTGTTTGTTTCAGTTATAACTTATAAGTAATTCCAGTTGGCAGCCTCAAAACTACTTCTAGAATATGGACGGAAACACCTGTTTGTTTTACTTGGGTGGACAGAAATCCCGAGAGGTTAGCTGCAAGGGCCTTACTAAAGGTGTGTTACGATTTAGCAAAGATTACCTACAAAATAAAACATGAAAGAATGGTGAATAGATTTTCCATAAAGTGCTAAAGTATTGCAGGTCATTACAATAGGTACCCCACTGAGTACTGTTAGGTTATGCCCTTCTGCATTAGGAGGGGTTATTAAAGGCAGTAAAGTTCAAGCCGGACTCTGCTAGAAGGGCTTTCGTCATTATTCTTGCTAGGGATTTGGTGAATAAGCAAAGTGATCTAAAGAATCAAGAAACAACAAATGACACAAAGCTTGAAAATAATAAATATACTAAATGTAAGGCTATATAGGAACTCCTATTTACTAATTATTTTGTTCTAATCAGTCCTCTTATACAAATTAACAAGCACGTAGTCTGTATGAAACAAAATTCAACATTAAGAATCAGATTCTAGTAGTTAATTGGGACTGTTTTTGTTTGCTTTTTGTGCACTTGACAAATCGGTAAAAAATAACTCCTAGTATCATACTAACAAGGTGATGCCTCTAGAATTGGTACAGCAGGACTTATACCAGAGTCGATGACTCTTAAAAATTACGAATGACACCAGCCTTACTTATGCCCCCAACAAACCAATACTCTATGCCCACGGGCTTTACCTCAAAAAAAAAAAAAAACAAAACCAATACTCTTAAGAAAGTGAATTAAACTGACTCAATTGAATGTTTAACATTGACATTACAAGTACTGAACAGCACATGGAGGTACAAGGCTTGATCAGCCAAGAAAAATTGGTAATGATTCTGCTAACGAGAAATACTTGATCAAAAAATGGAACCCAGTTAAATGCAACCGAAAGTACAACCAGCTGCCTTCTCCATTCATTGTTATTTTCCATTATTTTGGCTCTAACCCCACTTGATGCATAATTTACCACATGTATAGGGGTCCTAACTGTAATCAATCTATGCCTTATTTCTCAAATTGATAGAAATATCAAAGGATATTTTCCCTTCAATGAATCAAAATTAGACCCCATACTGAAAGACTATTTGGGACATTTCATCAAGTAACTTGTGACATGGTCAGGGATTCCTAAATGGTACATTCATGTTCACAAATGCAGTACCAAATACAGATCTTAAATTGAGGGAACAAAATAGTCACCCAGATCTATCAAAAAGCTAAATTTATGAAGTAAATGCAAATTACCTAAAGTTGCTGATCTATCAAGAGAGCAGGCAGAGCAGTTACCATGGTTAGAGAGAGCCTGGCTAGTTTGTCTGCTTGCATTTGAGAGAAGAGGTGGAGAAGTGGTTTAGGCACCACGTGTGAAACATATCTCTGTGGGGCATTTGAACAAACAGTTGTGTTGCGACTTGAGAGAGAAGAGGAAGCTGACTAACTAACGGCTTGAGAAGAAGAGAGGAGTTATGAGAGGACCAAAGTGAGGAGGTGAGGTGAGAGTGAGAGTAGAGGAGTTTAGAGGAGAGTGGGGCGCCGCGCTGGGACTACTCAAAGTAGAGTGTGTTGGTCCTTAAGTCCGAATTTAAAGCAACCCTTCCTTTGATAGGTAAAAACCCAATTTTGATCGGTAGAAGAAGACAGGAGAAGCGAGAAATTATTTAATTTTTGGATAAATATCCCCCCCGGGCTCCTATCCCCCATTCATCCCCCAATTATTAATTATTTAGGAGACCACAACTTCAAGTACAAAAAGACAAAAGAAAACATGTGTCAATCATTAATTACGTGGGGGACCGCTAATTAACTAGGGGGACCGCTTATATTTGAAAAAATTTACAACTGACGCGCACAAGTATTCATATATAATACATCAAGTATTTATATATAATATATTAAGTATTCATATCTAAGATATCAAGTATTTAAAAAAAAACTGGACACATTACTTACTCATCTTTTACACGTTTTTAGAGGTGGTTTTTTTTTCTCCGTTCACTCTAATCAATATTTCTGACAATCTATGAAGAATTTTGCGAATCTAAAATCACATACGTCTTCTACGCAATTTTCTCTTTCAAATGAGATCCATGATGAAGTACTTTTGAGTTATCCGTCGCGCAAGTATTCATACCTCGTAAAATTATTTATATCTCGTCGTGCAAGTATTCATACCATGTCGAGCAAGTATTCATACCTCGTCGAACAAGTATTCATACCTAAGATATCAAGTAAAAAATGATTGAGTGGTAATGAAATTTCAATCGGTAAAAAATGAGTGAATGATGTGTCCAGTTTTTTATTTGTGAATACTGATGAGGTATGAACACTTGCTTGATGAGGTATGAATACTTGAATGACAAGGTATGAACACTTGTGCAACGGATAACTCGAAAGTATGTCATCATGGATCTCATTTGAAAGAGAAAATTGCGTAGAATACGTTCGTGGTTTTAGATTTGCAAAATTCCTCACAGATTGTCAGAAATATTAGTTAGAGTGAACGGAGAAAAAAAAACAACCTCTAAAAACGTGTAAAAGATGGTTAGTAATGTGTCAAGTTTTTTTTTAAATACTTGATATCTTAGATATGAATACTTCATGTATTATATATGAAAACTTGATATATTACATATGAATACTTGATGTATTACATATGAATACTTGCACTCGCCGCGATAATAACGCGTTTTGTTTTTTCTTTTAACGCTGAAATTTGTGGTCCCCTCTTAATTAGCGATCAACAAAGGCAGTTATTGACTGGGGGATGAATGGGGGATAGGAACCGGGGGATAGTTAGTCGGTCCCTTAATTTTATTGCCAATAAGTTCAATTCCGACATTTTTAAAAATACCCTAAGTTAAATAAAAATTATTAAAAATACCCACTGTCCCAAATTTTTATTAAAAATACCCATACCGGCCAATTATTGGCCGGTTCCGTGATTTTTTTTTTTTTTTTTTTTTTTTAGAAAATTTGCTAAAATGCTGAAATGAAATCTAACACAAAAAAATTGAATTGTTTTTTTAAATATTTGTTAGAATCAACGCTACGAATAGGGCCGATTTTGTGCCATCTTTCATAAATCATAAAAAATAGTAAAAAAATTCCAAAAAATAATAAAAATTGGTATTTTACAAGTTCATTATATAACTAATTTACTGAGCTACGTAGATTGAATAATAAAAGTGAAAATCTTAATCGGAAACTTCAACTGAAGTTTTGAGGCCCTTCCGTTTATTTTTTGGTGATTCTGAATTTGGCAATCCGGCATCGCTTGCACGGATGATGCGCACTTTCGCAAGCTTTCCGAAAAGTGGTCATTTGTTGAAATCGGACACTCGAGCGCCGTTTTATGGCCGTTTGAAGTTTCGTCATCGTTTTTCCCTTTCTCAGTGAAGATATCATCCCTATTCGTACGTAATTTAGCGCACTTTACCGTATTCTAGCATAATTCTACATAATTATTGTAATTTACTATAATTCAGCATAAATCAAGTAATTTAGCGTGTTTTAGTATAAATATGCTAATTATATATAAAAAATGTAATCTAGCAAATATTTAAAAATAATTCTATTTTTTAGTGTTATATTTCAGCATTTTAGCTAATGTCTCTTAAAAAAAAAGTTAACATAATTTAAAGTAATCTAGTGTCAATCAGTATAAATTAACATAATTTCAAGTAATTTAGCGTATTTTAGTATAAATATGCTATCAAAAAAATAATCTAACAAATATTTAAAAAAACAATTCAATTTTTTTGTGTTAGATTTCATTTCAGCATTTTAGCAATTTTTCTCTAAAAAAAAAAAAAAAAAAAAAAAATCACGGAACCGGCCAATAATTGGCCAGTATGGGTATTTTTAATAAAAATTTGGGACCGTGGGTATTTTTAATAATTTTTATTTAACTTAGGGTATTTTTAAAAATGTCGGGTTCAATTGGAGTCAATGGGATTCGAATTCGCACCCTTTGAGATATCTCATATTTTGGGTGACTTTTCTGAAAATCTCAACCGTTCAAATACCTTTGCACGAATCTCAAAGTTCCCATAATACTGGCCCGCACTAACTCCGAATAGGCATCGGACACGTCGGTCACGCAAAATATGAGATATCTTAGAGGATACGAACTCCTGTACTGGATCGGATATTTGATTGCCGAGATTTATTTTTACCCAAAAAAAAATATATTTTAATATAATTAACCAAGTTTTTGAAAAAATTAAATTTTTACCCAAACCGTAAATATTATTTACGGTTTGAAACTTTTTTTTTTTTTTTTGGAGAAAAATAGCTAGAATGCTGAAATGAAATATAACACAAAAAAAAAATCGGATTGTTTTTTAAAATATTTGTTAGAAAAATACGCTACGAATAGGGCCGATTTTGTGCTAAAATACGGCAAATTACAATAATTATGCTAAAACGGTAAATTTACTAAAATGCTGAAATTATAATAATTATGTAGAATTATGCTAAAATACGGTAAATTACGCTAAATTACTATGAATTGGGCCGATTTTGTGGCATCTTTCATAAATCATAAAAAATAGTAAAAAAATTTCAAAAATTTCAAAAATTGGTATTCTACAAGTTCATTATATAACTAATTGACTGAGCTACGTAGATTGGAGAATAGAAATGAAAATCTCAATCGAAAACTTCAACTGAAGTTTTGAGGCCTTTCTCTTTGTTTTTTGGCGATTTTGAATTTGGCATCCGGCATTGCATGTACGGACGATGCGTATTTTCACAAGCTTTCCGAAAAGTGGTCATTTGCTGAAATCGGACACTCGAGCGCCGTTTTATGGCCGTTTAAAGTTTCGTCGTCGTTTTTTCGCCTTCTCAGTGAAAATATCATCCCAATTCATACGTAATTTAGTGTAATTTACTGTATTTGAGCATAATTCTACATAATTGTTGTAATTTCAGCATTTTAGTACATTTACCGTATTTTAGCACAAAATCGGCCCTATTCGTAGCGTATTTTCTAACAAATATTTTAAAAACAATTCGATTTTTTTGTGTTATATTTCATTTCAGCATTTTAGCTATTTTTCTCTAAAAATAAAAAAAAACCGTAAATATTATTTACGGTTTGGGTAAAAATTTAATTTTTTCAAAAACTTGGTTAATTATATTAAAATATATATTTTTTTTGGGTAAAAATAAAAATCTCGGATTTGATTGCGTCCTTGTATTAAAAAAAATTGTTCAATCAAGTTTTTCAATTATTTGACATAATCAAGTTACAATTAAATTATTAATTAAGAACCTTATATAATTAAGTCATGAATATTAAGAAAATAATTTGCAAGAAAAAATTAAGATCGAGATCGAAAGATGTAAAATTATTGAGGGACATAAATGAGTAGGAGTTCTAAAACTTGACTAAATACCAGTGTTCTAAATAGCGCACTATAGTGGTGCTATAGCGTTTTTGGATCCCAAACGCTACGCTATGACATCAAAATGCGCTATTTGCGCTACGGCTGCTATAGCGGTTGCTATAACGCTATAGCGGTCCGCTATTTGCGCTATACAATATGGGTTTTTTTTTTAAAGCAATTTATATGGGTTTTAAATAAAGATAAAAAAAAGCTCAAACTGAAATTGAATTTGTTGCTACTTGGTACAGATAAATCAATTTGAAATTGGAAATAGAAATTGAAATTTGAATAGAAAAAAAGTCCAAACCGAAATTAAAATTTGAATAGAAAAAAAATAGATTATGTCATGAATCATGATGCTTAAGATATTTTTAATAGGAAAAATTGATACTTTATGATACTACTATGGATATTTTGAACCGCAATTTGGACTTTGTATGGGTTCAATATGAATATTATAATTTCTTAATTACTTTGGTGTTATTTATTGTTCTATGAGACTTTAGATAATGTTGATATTAGTACAAATATTGAATATACGGAATGTAAAAAAAAAACGCTATTTGGAATAGCTTCCGCTATAGCGACGCTATTCGCTATAGCTTTTTTTGTAGCATTCCCGCTATGACGCTATAAACGCTATTTAGAACACTGCTAAATACAATAACTATTTGCAAGAGCATTGAGAGATTTACACAAATTTCAATCAAAGAAAATATGAGTTTTCATGGAATTTTTAGTTTTGATGAAAATCTCTTCAACTCTAATGAAAATTTGAGTTTTTTTTGGATAAATTTGTATATTGAAAATAGTTTTGAAAAATAATACAATGTCTTAAAAACGAAAGAAGAATTTCATATTCGCATTAACAATTATGATTGAACTCTGTGATTTTTTGTTGTACTTATTTCGCAATATTATTTTATTTCACAATAAACTTGCAAAAAAGTTGTACATATAATTTTTTTTCCAAAAAAGTTGAGACATAAGTTTTGAAAAATATATATTTTATTACACACGATATAAATAAATGACAGCTCACTGTTAACATATAATTTATGTTAACTACTAGCTAGACTCATAAAAAATTAAAAACTTTAAATTGTCGTTTCAGCGAAATTAAGAAAAATAGTGCTATTTTTTATTATCCCAACTAGAAAATTAAGTGATATTTCTCAAACATACGGCATAAAAAGCCAAAACCCAAAGTGTCATTTCAATTATTTGATGTAATAATTTTATCTAGTTCTAATTATTTTTCTTAATTCAATTTGTCCTCTAAAAATTATTAATGAAGAAAAAGATATTTATGTTACGCTGAAAAAGATATTTAATGAAGAAAAATTATTAATGAAGAAAAATTATTTTTCTTAATTCAATCTGGTGAGAAATATCAAACTGAAAGTAAAATTTGTGTACTTCGCATGAGTCATATCAGTTGGTCAAAAACATAACAATCTTCTTCAAAGGGGAATTTCGTCGAACAGTTCATAGGCACGCTGATATGCCTAACCATATAAATATCAAAGAACAACATGAATCTCACCAAGTATATATTTTGGTTAGTTACCAGTTAATTGTTTACAGTTTTTTCCTTGAAAACTGGTCAAATAACCCGTTTTCACTGGTTTTAATACATAACTGGTCAATTATCATTTTTTTTTGTAATCCTCTATTAACTTATTGAGTGTAAATTTTGTTGTTTACAATTGTAAATGTCGTGTCTTTAATATTTGGGAAAAAAATTATTAGGGTTAAATTTTTTTTAATGTAAAATAATTTTCTATAGATCTAGGTAATTCAATAGAATGCGCCGCCATTCCAATTAGGGATAGATGGTTGGAAATTGGAAACTAGAACTCGTGAGTCGGGAGAACCATTTAGAGGATGTGAACGTGCATGCTCCAATTCTAATTTGTGATGTATAATACTCTCATGGTGATGGATGGGTTGTGCAAGAAATAATAAAACTATTGGATAAGGCATGCAGTGGAAATGCTTCATTTCTTGGTTTCTCTTCTCAGGGACATGATTCTAATGTTGCGGCTTATAATACCATCATGGATGCACTTTGCAAGGAGGAAGAAACTTAATCCCTCTTCAGTTTTTTTTGCATGTGCATCTATGATGGTATTGTAAGTCACAACATTGTATAGTGCACAACACTTCCTCTGCCTTCTTGAACAGACCATTAATAAAGTGCAAAGGCAAGAGCTGGAACCTTCTATTGAAAACCATTTTAGATCCTTCTCAGTATCTCCCTTCTATTGAACCTTCTATTAAAGTATATTGTTTCCTAAATATTTCTTTTTTACTTGCGTAATCTTGACTTTTCAGACAACGGTGCTTCCCCAACTTGGCTGGATTGCTCGGCTGGTATGCAGTGAAAAACAATTTGAATAACCATTGTATAACATTCTGCAATTTCAATGCGGAGAGCAAGACCCCAAGCTCCATAGAATTGGTATTCTTGGTAATGGTATATCTTCTGGTACCGCAGGGGATCGAACATTTTAATGCTAGGATGTGATCACTACACCCAAGAGCTTGGGGGGTCTTGGATTGAGAGATTTGAATTTGCTAAACACTGCTTTTATTACAAATAATTTATGGAAGCTAGCGGCACAAAGCAGTGCTCTATGGGTGGACCTCCTCCGTGCCAAATACCTGCCCAGCAGTGACCTTTGGCACTCAAACTGTACGTACATGTGCACCTCGTTTTCGAAGGCTGTGATGGAAGCAAGGGAGTTCCTAATGTCAAGAATTTGCTGGTATATTGGGAACGGGCAGCAGTACTACATATTTGCACAACCTTGGTATAGCAACTGGTAACAGCTCTAGCCGAGGGACAATGCTCAAAGACAGATGAAGGTATGCCAGTTATTTGATTCTGAGGGGCAGGGGTGGGATGAAAGCAAAATGCATGAGCTGCTTGGATATTACAACACCCAGCTTATATTAGAGGAGATCCCAACGGTACCAGCAAGAAGCCAAACGGAGGACAAGCTGTTCTTCAAACTGACTCGTTCTGGTATTTTCTCAGTTAAAGGGGTATACAAGGATTTACAGGAAAGCAATACTGCACAGGGGGCGCCAATGCACAATTCGGGGATATGGAATCGGTGTGGGGGGTAAAAGACACAGTCCCAAAGGTTAAGCTTTTTGTGTGGAAAGCTATACATGGGGCTTTACCAGTGCAGCAGCAATGGGGACAAGAGGGGTATCAATGCTGGGTAGACGGATCGTTTGCTTAGCCGGATCAGGTAACAGTGAATATGTATATGGAGTTCGGAATTAATGGAAGCCTACAGATGATTTTAGAATAAAAAAAAGAGCCAAAATCATTATGGTCCTGTACCGAAGAGAAACTAGTTATGCTCCTGCATTTTCTTTTCTTTATTTTTTCTTTTCTTTTTCGTAAGGGTCGGGAATTGAGGTTCAAAGAAAAGATTACTCTGTAATAAAAAAATAATTTGAACGTAGAGTTATTAGAATAGTAAATATGTATTTATAAAATTTAGAGAAAAGTACGTAATTTTATAGTTTTCAAGAAATTCTCTAAAAGATATTCTTCAAACACAATACTGCAGTTTGACAATATATATCTTCCATGCTTTTTTAACGGTTTGATCCAATATGAATCTAACGGAAAGTTAGAATATTTTTGTTGTCTTATTACAATCTGAAAAAAAAAACAAATTTGAACAAATTAATATATACTCCAAGGTGTGCTTAATTTTCCAAATTAAGATAATAGTAGAAAGTAGCGAAAAAAAATAAAATTTACTAGCAGTCCCAATTAATTACCAACTTGCCGAATGAAAAAAAATATAATATTAAAAAAAAAGTTCTTAAGTAGTCTCAAACATAAACACGTGAGATCGAAACTTATCTTATGCAACAAAATATATAATGATATATAATTTATTAATTATATCAGTGCCCGCTTACCTCATACAAACATAACATAACAGTCAAAAATTAATCTGACATTACAAGTTACAACAATTGCTTATCATAGGGGTCAAAAGAAATGTTGCTTATCATAGGGGTCAAAAGTATAATGGAGCTCATTGTTAGTTTTGGATATTTTGAAAAAAATGATGTTACAAATCTATTTTATTTTATGTATTTAATGCTATGAATTTATAAAATATCGGTAGAAGAGTGATTATCTGAAGAACATTTGCCAAAATTTAGAAACTAGTTAGATTTTTTTTGTATGTTTTGTTAGATTTCGACTGTACCGAAGAGAAACTAGTTATGCGGGCGCATTTTCTTTTATTTATTTATTCTTTTTCTTTTTCGTAAGGGTTGGGTGCATTTTCTTTTATTTCTTTTTTCTTTTTTTTGTAAGGGTCATAAGTTGCAGTTCAAAGAAAATATTACATTGTTTTGAAAGGTCTTTATTTCCAAACAAGTTGGAGTATGCTAGAAATAAAATTCAACCGGAATTAGTTGGAGTATGTTAGAAATGAAATATAACCGGAATCAGTAACACACAGACTTCTCAGGAGGTCACCCATTCTAGTACTACTCCAGTTCAATTTGTGAGAGTTTCATTTCTATCAAGAGGCTCTTTATGTTTTACTGTTGGCTCGCCAAGCCAATCACAATTAATAAAAAAATAATTTGAATGTAGAGGTATTAGAATTTAAAATAATAAATATGTAATTATAAAATTTAGAGAAAAGTACGTAATTTTATAGTTTTTAAGAAATTCTCTAAAAAATATTCTTCAAACACAATACTGCAGTTTGACCATCTATATCTTCCATGCTTTTTGAACGGTTTGGTCCAATACCTTCCGTGATACATGAATCTAACGGAAAATTAGAATATTTTTGTTGTCTTATTACAATCTGAAAAAAACAAATTTGAACAAATTAATATCTAATCAAAAGTGTGCTTAATTTTTCAAATTAAGATAATAGTAGAAGAGTGAGGCTATGGTGCTATGCATAGCACGGATGGCTAGTGTACTACGGCTCAATATGGTACTTTTTAAAATCCTAACGGTTGATCCGACCGTTCAATGTGATAACCATATGAATATATACTTGCAAACTAAATTTTATATTTTTTCGAATTTTTTTACTATTTTTTCAGATAGGTAGAATTTTGATGGTCCAGAATTTTCAAAAAACACTGATTTTTCTACCCATCTAAAAAAATAGTAAAAAAATTCGAAAAAATATAAAATTTAGTTTGCAAGTACATATTCATATGGATATCACATTGAACGGTCGGATCGACCGTTAGGATTTTAAAAAGTACCATATTGAGCCGTAGTACACTAGCCATTGGTGCTATGCATAGCACCATAGCCTCACTCACAGTAGAAACTAGAAAGTAGCGCAAGAAATTGAAACTTACTAGCGGTTCCAATTAATTACCAACTTGCCGCATGAAAAAAATATAATATTAAGAAAAAAGTTCTTAAGTAGTCTCTAGCATAAACACGTGAGATCGAAACTTGTCTTATGCAACCGAATAATAATATGATCTATAATTTATTAATTATATCAGTGCCTGCTTGCCTCGTACAAACATAACATAACAGTCAACAACAATCTGACGTTACAAGTTACAACAATCACAGGAGTTAAAGAAATGTTGCTAATTGAAAATTTCATTTGTTAGCCTCGATGCATCTGAAAATGATTTATTTGACATCCATATACTATTGTCTAGTGACTAAAAGTAATATATGTTTTCTAGATGAGAGATCACATGTTCTTCATAAATATTTACAGATTGATGATTTTCATCTTTCTTTTATAATTAGACTACTATATAAACAAATTTTTTTTTTTTGGGTGACAAGCTGCCCGTAGGCTTTAATTAAACCAATTATAATAGTACATCATTCCTCCGCAATCAGCGATAAAAAGAAAATACAAGTAAAACAAAGAGTAGAACTAGGGTGTGATGTGCTCACCAAACTCTTTGGTGAGCACAACTCTACATAAACTATCGGATTCACTTCAAACGAGATTAATCCAACCGTTGAAACCGATGTACTTTACGAGTGATGGGCGTACATGCAAAATTTATAATAATTTATAATAATTTATAAATTCTGAATTTATAATAATTTATATCTAGAAAATGCTATTAATTTTTAGAGTAGGTTAAATTATCCCATTGTTTTAATTTGTGACCCAATCATGTCTCACATTTTTATGTGTATTTTTAAAGTACAAACAATCAATCTTGACCGCTCTAAATGATTTTCATATTAAAATATGTTTGGAGACCAACTTTTATATATATTTATTTTATTTTTACTATTTTCTTTAGGTAGAAGATTATGGTTATTCAGAAGATTTTGGACCATTCAAAGACAGTGATTTTGTATCTATCTAAAAAATAGTAAAAAATTTCTAAAAAATATAAATTTGGTCTCCAAACATATTTTAATATGAAGATCATGTTGAGCAATTTAAATTGACTGTTTGAACTTTGAAAACAAAGATGAAGATGTGAGGCCTATTGGGAGATGAAAACAAAGCACTATGTCCTAATTTTAAAATTGTAACATTATTTTGTCACTAAATCCTGAGGCATCCAAACAAACACAACTGGACACCTATGTTGGAATTTATATTAAGTTATTAACATCACTTTTGAGGGTGAGCCGCATTTTAAAATACATGTTATATATTTATTTAGTGGCTCTTTTTATGCTTTGAATCCTCACAAGTTCAAATCATTCAACGTTCATATTAGTGATAAATATTTATACACAACTGGAAATTTTTGGACATGGGGCGTTTATTCTTACATATTTGACAAAATATGGTTATATCAATTGAGCTTTTAGAAAGTGTAATTAAACTTGTTGTTAAACCATTTTATGGAGCCTCTAGCCTTTAAAATTCTCAAAAAACACATTGTATTTTAAATGATGTTCAAAAAATGTTTAAACCGATCGACCAAACCGTCAACTGGTACTTCATACCCCAAGTGCCTATAAAAATGTTTATTCGCTTATGAAAAATATGCATTCCTAAAAAAACATTATGAATGACTGAAACCTACTTTTGCATGAAATTAAAATTGACCAATTTTCTTAGTTGGCAAACTCAAAAGTCAGAACCGTCTTAATTATATAAATTCCTAGAGAAAATAGAAAATAGCGACTGTTATGTATCTGGTATTGCACTGTATATGAATCCTATGTATCCACGGTGCTATGCAATTTATTCTTTTAGTTTTGACCATTGTCTATTATAATTGGACCCGCTGCATGGTACGCTGCACAATTACCATTTCATCGTTTTTCTTTTTCTTTTTTAAGAAAAAAAGAAGAAGAGTTCGCTGAGCTGTTAGATTTGAGTTTTATGCGAATCTTGACACCATCGAATAGTTCTGGAGTCTTGTGACCTTGCCTGGTAAGCACTGAATTCAAAAAGCTGGATGCAGCACAACTCCAAGTAAAAACTCAATAAAATTTCTTAAATGGGCTGGGCTACAATTTTCTTTTGAAAAGCTTTTGACGGTTTTTTTTTTTGTTATTTCGGCCCAAAATGACCTCGAATGTGTTATAGGCTTATTCATCGAATTAAATGTTTCTCTTTCCAAAACCATTAAAAAAATGTTGTTGAACGGAATTAATTTCTGTCACAATTAATTGGTTTAATATTTTCATTTAAATTATTTCCAGGTTGGACGAAACCTCAAGTCTAATGAAAATGTCTGCTGGATATAAATTCATAGACAATAGTAATGGTTGAATCCAATATGCATTGCAAAGAAACCAACTCCGCTGTTCTCCAAATTGGAGAACATGACCCTGTTATTCCGATCTGAACCGTTCAAAGTTTTTCATATCCAAATCTCAATAAAGGTGAATGGCTGGGATCAGAATAACAGAGTCCTCCATGTGCACTGGGCCACTGACCATGTTTATACAGAATGTTTCATTCGGAAAGACCATTCAACTTCAACTTCAACTTTATAATATATCATTTTAGTTTTGATGAAAATTACAAGAAATTATGAAATGTTGTGAAATGCTCAATAGTGAAATGCTAGAGATATCTTCTCACTTCAATTAAAACTTAAAAGCAATTGTACTTGATGTTCATAACACACATAGCCTCATCTAACAACATTGAATTTGGATACAATACAATACAATACAATACGGGTTTTAACTGACTCACATATACAAAATAAAGACAAGTAGACAACAATGCAAAGCACCCAAAAAAGCAGGTCAGAAGTGTGGCTTCAAAACATTGAATCACCCAAAAAAAAAAAAAATCTGTCCACGGATACTTCAATTGTTACCAGTAACACTAAGTGGAGCATCTGCCTTTGATAACCACTTAAGAGCTGTCAGGGAAGTATACAATACCGGGTTCCAGAGACGGCAAAATCTGTCATTTTACACCAAAACCATTTAGCACATCAGTCATTTGTCTTGCCACTTGTCTGCTCCATGAGATCTCTTGCATCATCATCACGTCCCATTTTGAAAAGAAGTTCTAATATGGGAGCATAGGAAGCTAAATCAGGTTTCCCCCCTTCTTGCTTCATTCTGTTTAGCACGCAGATAGCATCATCTACCTTTTTGTTTGTAGCATATGCTTTAATCAAGGAGGTCTAAGTCAGGAGATCTGGAGCTACATGATTGAGCTGCATTCTATCAAGGATATTCATCACATCATCAATATCGCCATCATTTACATAACCGAGAAGTAAAAATCTATATGGTACAACACCTGGTTTTATACCTCCCCTTACCATTACATCGAGCAACTTTTCAGCTTCCCTGCTTTGTCCTTGTTTGCACAAAGAATCCATCATTGATCCATAAGTAACCTCATTCGGCAAAAAGCCTCGATCAATCATATCCTTGAAAACCCTAATCGACTCTTTCCAACAGCCTAGCTTAGAATATCCATGTATAACACTAGTATATGTGATAAGATCAGGTGTGGCACCTTGATCAAGCATATCATACAATAGTTTCTCTGCCCTGTCAGGTTCCCCTCTCTTGCAAAGTGCATCCACAATTATATTGCATGTCACGGTGTTAGGCAATATTCCCTTTGAAACCATCTCATTCAGCACCTTCTTTGCCTTCTCTACTTTGTTCATTTTGCACAGTCCATCTATAAGAGTATTATAGGTACGAGCATTAGGATCCTTACCTCTGGAAATCATATAATGCAGCAACTCCTCTGCCTTTTCAGTATCACCCTCCTTGCATAGTGCATTTATGATGGTATTATAAGTCACAACATTGGGATCATGTTTTTTAGAAACCATGGACTGAAGTAATTCCACTGCCTTGTCCAATAGCCCTTTCTTGCACAATCCATCCACAAGAGTAGTATAGGTCACAACATCAGGTCGAAGTCCTTGAGAAACCATGTAGGACAACATTTCCTCTGCCTTCTCAGTATCTCCTTCCTTGCACAGGCCATTAATCAGTGAGTTGTATGTGAAGACATCTGGCACAATACCCTCCGAAAACATTCGCTCAAGCAAACTAATTGCTTTACTAATTGCACCTTCTTTACAAAGGCCGTCAATCAGCGAGTTGTATGTGACTACATTTGGCACAATACCCTTTGAAATCATTCGGTCAAACATACTAAATGCATTACTCACTTCACCTTCTTTACAAAGGCCATTAATCAGTGAGTTGTATGTGATTACATCTGGCGCAATACCCTCCGAAAGCATTCGCTCAAACAAACTAAATGCTTTACTAATTGCGCCTTCTTTACAAAGGCCATCAATCAGCGAGCTGTATGTGACTACATCTGGCACAACACCCTTTGAAATCATTCGCTCAAACAAGCTAAATGCTTTACTAATTGTGCCTTCTTTACAAAGGCCGTCAATAACAGTGCTGTAGGAGATCACGTTAGGTGTGCAGCCAAGTTTAGGCATTTTATTGAACGCCATGGCTACGGCCTCACTAATCCTATTCTCATAACAAAGGCCCTTAAGTAGTGGATTGAAGATGTTAGGTTCAGCTCTCTGCCCTCCCTTAATAAACCGCCCCAACAAAACCAAGCCTAGTCTCAGCTGATTAATTCGGATACAGTAGCTGATCAAGACACTATAGGTGCAAACATTGGGTGACGGTGAGACCCCTCTTGATTGGGTCCAGCGGTTGAAGAGTGAAAAGACAGTTGCATAATGGTTGTTTGAGTTCTTCATACGAGTTAAGGCTGTAAATAGTTGGGTAAAGGAATAGATGGACGGTGCCGGGTTCTTAGCAGCCAGCAAGTGATCATAAAATTGAAGAGCATCTTTAATAGTAAGAGTGCCCGACCGATAACGTTCTTTTACAAGTAATTCCAGCTGGCGGGTCCCCATGGCCATGGTATGAAATGGTTAGGACAGAAATCCAGAGAGGTCAGCTGCAAGGGCCTTGCTGAAGGTGTGATATAATTTATCAATGGATTACCTGAGAAAAAAAAAATGAAAGAATGGTAAATAGATTTTACATAAAGTGCTCAAGTCTTCCAGGTCAGTACAATAAGTACCACACAGAGTACTGTTAGATTATGCCCTTTTGCGTTAGGAGTGGTTTAGATACTGCATAAAGTTGGACTCTTCCAGAAGGGCTTTTCAGTCATTTTTCCTTTCTAGGGATTTGGTCACGAGCAAAGTGATCTAAAGAATCAAGAAGCAAGCAATGACTAAAAGCTATAAAACAATAAATCATACTGAATGTAGCAAAAGGCTAAATAGGAACTCCTATTTGCTAAATTAATGTTTTCTAATCAGTCCTCTTATACAAATTAACAAGTATGTAGTCTGTATTAAACAAAGTTCGAGTTAAGAATCAGATTTTAGTAGTTAAGTAGGACTGTTTTGTTTGCTTTTTCTTCACTTGACAAATTGGTGCTTTGTTGAGGCTCAAAGAAATAACTCCTAGTACCACACTAAAAAAGTGATGCCTCTAGAATGGTACAGCAAGACTTATATCAGATTCGATGCCTCTCAACAATTACGATTAAACATCATAACACCAGCCTAATTTATGCCCCCAACAAACAAATTACTCCTACTAAAGTTAATTAAACCATCTCAATTGAAAAGACAAGACTTGATCAGCCTAAAAGAAAAAGGACCCTGAGATTGCACCATTGATTGGAATTTGAATAACTAGCTGTGAAAAATTAATAATGATTCTGCTAAAGAGAAATACTTGATCGAAAATGAATCAGTCTGACATGATTATTAAGATATAAGTTCATCACTATTCCAGATTTGGTATGCCTGTCACAAATTATGTATAAGAATTCTTATACCAGCCAAATTTATGTCGCAACAACCAATTACTCCTCCTGGAGATAATTAAACGAAAAAATTCTGAAGATCAAAATAACCTTACAAATTGGATCTGTGCAAGCAGATAGTGTGCATGCACAGTGATAACCAGCACATGTCAATACCAAACTTGATCAGCTCAATTGCAAAATAACCTGAGATTGGAGTCCTTGATTGGAAACTGGTACTGTAACCTGCTCGTAAAGAAATTTTGCTTGAGAGAATACTTCATCAAATTATGAATTGCCTTTACATGATTCATCAAAATATTATGTCGCCATTACACTTTTAACATTCAAACTAAGTTTAGATGATGCGAGATAACCTGCAAAAATCCTAAGAACTACCAGAACTCTAATTACCTCATATACTACCAGAACCCTAAGTTTAGATGTATCCCTCGGAATGTTAGATTTATCCCTCATAATGATACTCTTAGTGTGTTCTCATTCTTTTTATTTTTGCATTCAATATTACTAAACTGGTTGTTGGTTCATAACCTAAACCACTATTTCCTTCCTAAATAATCCAGTTTCACTTATAGTTGACAAGACAAAAGATGTCTTTTGCTTCTTATTTTCCACAATTTAGGCTCTAACTCAACTTTTTAAAAAGATACAAGACAAAGTTCCATAATTACCAATTTATAGGGTTAACAACTTCAATTAATTTGTTTTGTGTGTTATTTCTCCATTTGGGAAATGAAACCTAAATTACTTCCCAATGGAAAGGTTAAAACAATTGAATTCATGTACTGTCTCTTTGGGACAATTTATCAAGCACCTCGTGCACAGTCAGAGGACTCCTAAATTTTACAAATGCAGTACCAAATACGCAACAGAATTTGAGGAAAGAAAAAAAAATCACCATAATCAATCAATGTGCCAATTACTGGCCTAAAGGAGGTGGCACAGGAGGTCAGAGGTGTTACCATGGTTAAAGAGAGACTAGTCGGTCTTCTTCAATCTTGCATTTCAGAGAAAAGGTTGAAAACTTGTTTAGAAAATGTGTAGGAAATGTAGCCGTCAAAATCTGCTGCTGGAAGCGAGAATATATCTCAGGGACATTTTCACAAACACTTGACATGCAAGAGAGTTCTATTATACCACTTCAAAGAAGGAAGAGAGGAATTTGTGCTTAAAAAATGGTAGCTCAGAATGGTATTCCTGTTTTTTTGCACGTAAGATGACTAAATTGGTTGGTGGCTCATATAGTTAGACTACATTACAATGCACCCCAAGGATAATCAGGTGTGTGTACAAGTATACATTGGCCAATTTTCGCTCTAACCCAACTTTTTAATAAATAGTGGATGATGATGCTTAACTTAATTACCAGATTTATACATAGGGGTAATAACTGTAGTGAATTGGTTATATGCCGTGTACCCAAGCATCTATTTGACAAAATTAGCAAAGGATACTTCTCATCCATTCCATGAAAAGACTTGACAAATTGAATTCAAGACTGACATTTTGCCAAGCAACTTGCATGCATAATTACCTTACCACTCACCACGGTCTACCACAGTGCCAAATTTGAGGCCTAAATGCAAAGCACCTAAAGAAGCACTTACGACAGTTAGAGGAGCCTAGTCTGTCTTGTTTCATTTGGAAGAAGAGGTAGAGCGCGTGGTGCTTGGAGCGACAATACTTCTCAGAAGCATTTCGACAAGCAGTGGGAGTGCAAGAGAGAGTTGAGAGAGGAGGTGAGCTGAGTCTGCCTGAGACTAGAGAGAAGTTGCGTGGGAAGAAGAGAGAGAGGCGGCGGTGTGGCAATTGGTCGGTGGGGATTGGGGAACAAGTAGAGGAGAGTGGTACTTTGGGTGGGATTTTGGAACAGCCCTTGCTCGGAATGAAAGGGAAAGCCAATTTGATCGGTGGGATTTAATTTGATTTGCGCAGGAGACCATTATCTTTCTTACGTTTTTGTTACTTATTATTATTGATTGTATTTTGTTTAAAAATTGGATTGCCTCCGGTTATTAATTATTTTGTCAATTAAGTTTGTCAATTATAGCACACAATTATTATTATTAAGTTTTACTTCATTTTCTTAATTCAAATTAGCCCACTAGAATTTTTAATTAAGATTTCACTATGTAAAACCTTACATTAGTTGCTAAAATCGTCCATTTTAATATTATATCAATTGTTAGTTGACTATTTAATATACCATTTTGAACCAATTTCAAAATATAAATAAAATGATTGTAAAACTTTGATTAAAGGATGTGAAATATATAATTGTGGGGCTTATTTTATTCATTGTACATTATTATTTTTTGTCAATTAATTTTTTCAATCATTGCACATAACTATTATTAAGTTTTACTTGATTTTCTTAATTCAATTTTTTAAATTAAGATTTCACTATGTAAAACCTTACATTACTTGCTAAAATCGTCAATTTTGATATTATGTCAACTTTTTTTTTTTAAAAACCTTCGCAGAAGCTGCAAAAGAAATTATAGTTGACTAATTAAATACTTTGAACCACTCTCAAAATATAAAGGAAATAATTGTCAAGAAAAAGTAATTCTAGATTTAGTACTATGTCAAGAATATTGAATGTGCAACAACCAAATGGAAAAATTATATCATATATGTCCAAGGATTAAATATGAAAATACTACATCTTGAGTATAGTAAGATGTTGTGAGGGGGGTCAAATAGTAAGTTAAACCAAGGTTTTAAATAGCGTTTATAGCGTCGTAGCGGGAAGGCTAAAAAAAAAGCTATAGCGAATAGCGTCGCTATAGCGAAAGCCATTCCAAATAGCATTTTTTTTTTTTACATTTCGTATATTCAATATTTGTACTAAATATCAACATTATCTAAAGTCTCATAGAACAATAAATAACACCAAAGTAATTAAGAAATTATAATATTCATATTGAACCCGTACAAAGTCCAAATTGCAGTTCAAAATATCCATAGTAATATCATAAACTATCGATTTTTCCTATTAAAAATATCTTAAGCATCATGATTCATGACATAATCTAATTTTTTTTTCTATTCAAATTTTAATTTCGGTTTGGACTTTTTTTCGATTCAAATTTCAATTTCTATTCCCAATTTCAAATTGATTTATTTGTAGCAAGTAGCAACAAATTCAATTTCGGTTTGAGATTTTTTTTATCTTTATTTAAAACCCATATAAATTGCTTAAAAATAAAAAAAAATAAAAAAAACCCATATCGTATAGCGCAAATAGCAGACCGCTATAGCGCTATAGCGGCTGTAGCGCAAATAGCGCATTTTGATGTCATTTGGGTCCAAAAACGCTATAGCGCGCTATTTAGAACACTGAGTTAAACACATCATATGATTCATGCTTTCGTATATGTAAATTCAATACTATTTTCGTTATACTGAAAAGTTTTCGTTTTTTCTTTCTAATTGATTTAAGATACAATTTAAAAAATATATATACCAAAGAGGGAAAATAAGAAGCAAGTGCCATTATATGACCTCAAGAATCAATAAGTGCAAAATTGCAGGAAATGTGAGAAATTTTAAAAGAAATTGTCACTATAATGTGGGTCCTATCACCAGAATCATAGGATGGTTACTCGAGATAGGAGTAGGTCCGATGCCCATCGGACCTACATTTAGGTTTAATTAGCTCTAGGACTGTACGATTAGCATCAAGATCTATATGCACGGAAATTGGTACAGACTTGCACAGATTTTGATACAGAGCACACGAATCTTGATGCAGATCGAATGGTCATCACACCCATCGAACCAAGGTAGGTCCGATGGGCATGGGACCTACTCTGATTCCTGGTTACTCACTCCTTACTGAAGCCCTCAATGCACTATTTCGATCCTCCGTACACTCCATGAAGCCAAAACTGCTCTGTTAAAATCTTTACCCTCCAATCAGCGATGGTGCGCTTGGATGTTTATTAGCTGGGTACTGTCTGATCAAATTATGTATGGTATGGAACTATGGATTCGGATAGCGGTAGCATAAAGTAATTTAAATATAAAATGAGAACAATATCCAAACTCTATAAAATTACGAGTATTGATTAAGCGTTCAATTTTATAGTTACAATTTATGTTTTTGAGATTATCATTGCAGTAATATTAACGGTTAATATATATTATACTTATGACGAGTGTTAGTTTTAATTTCTTCCGAAATATATTTATAATTTAAAAGGGACATATTTTTCTAATTCTGAATTTGTAATAATTTATATCTAGAAAATGCTATTAATATTTAGAGCAGGTTAAATTATCTTATTGTTTTTGTGACCCAATCATGTTTCACATTTTTATGTGTATTTTAAAGTACAAACAATCAATCTTGACTGCTTTAAATGATTTTCATATTAAAATACGTTTGGAGACCAACTTTTATATATATATATATATATATATATATATATATATTTACTATTATCTTTAGGTAGAAGAATATGGTTATTCAGAAGATTTTGGACCATTCAAAAACAGTGATTTTGTATCTATCTAAAAAATAGTAAAAAATTTCTAAAATATATAAATTTGGTCTCCAAACACATTTTAATATAAAGATCATGTTGAGCAATTTAAATTGACTGTTTGAACTTTGAAAACAAAGATGAGGATGTGAGGCCTAATTGGGAGATGAAAACAAAGCACTATGTTCTAATTTTAAAATTGTAACATTATTTTGTCTCTAAATCCTGAGGCATCCAAACAAACACAACTGGACACCTATGTTGGAATTTATATTAACATCACTTTTGAGGGTGAGCCGCATTTTAAAATACATGTTATATATTTATTTAGTGGCTCTTTTTATGCTTTGAATCCTCACAAGTTCAAATCATTCAACGTTCATATTAGTGATAAATATTTATACACAACTGGAAATTTTTGGACATGGGGCGTTTATTCTTACATATTTGACAAAATATGGTTATATCAATTGAGCTTTTAGAAAGTGTAATTAAACTTGTTGTTAAACCATTTTATGGAGCCTCTAGCCTTTAAAATTCTCAAAAAACACATTGTATTTTAAATGATGTTCAAAAAATGTTTAAACCGATCGACCAAACCGTCAACTGGTACTTCATACCCCAAGTGCCTATAAAAATGTTTATTCGCTTATGAAAAATATGCATTCCTAAAAAAACATTATGAATGACTGAAACCTACTTTTGCATGAAATTAAAATTGACCAATTTTCTTAGTTGGCAAACTCAAAAGTCAGAACCGTCTTAATTATATAAATTCCTAGAGAAAATAGAAAATAGCGACTGTTATGTATCTGGTGTTGCACTGTATATGAATCCTATGTATCCACGGTGCTATGCAATTTATTCTTTTGAGTTTTGACCATTGTCTATTATAATTGGACCCGCTGCACGGTACGCTGCGCAATTACCATTTCATCGTTTTTCTTTTTCTTTTTTAAGAAAAGAAGAAGAAGAGTTCGCTGAGCTGTTAGATTTGAGTTTTATGCGAATGTTGACACCATCGAATAGTTCTGGAGTCTTGTGACCTTGCAATGTAATTCTGAGAACAGGATCAGAGAGGATGTAACAATGCTACTTACCTGGTAAGCACTGAATTCGACAAGTTGGATGCAGCACAACTCCAAGTAAAAAGTCAATAAATTTTCTTAAATGGGCTGGGCTACAATTTTCTTTTGAAAAGCTTATCATGGTTGGTTGTTTCTATTTCGGCCCAAAATGACCTCCAATGTGTTATCGGCTTATTCATTGAATTGAATGTTTCTCTTTCCAAAACCATTAAAGAATGTTGTTGAACGGAATTAATTTATGTCACAATTAACTGGTTTAATATTTTCATTGAAATTATTTCAGGTTGGACGAAACCTCAAGTCTAATGAAAATGTCTGCTGGATATAAATTCATAGACAATAGTAATGGTTGAAGCCAATATGCATTGCAAACCATGTGCACTGAGCCACTGACCATGTTTATACAGAATGTTTCATTCGGAAAGACCATTCAACTTCAACTTCAACTTCAACTTTAACATATATCATTTTAGTTTTGATGAAAATAACAAGAAATTGTGAAATGTTGTGAAATGCTCAAATGCTAGAGATATCTTCTCACTTCAATTAAAACTTAAAAGCAATTGTACTTGATGTTCATAACACACATAGCCTCATCTAACAACATTGAATTTGGATACAATACAATACAATCCGGGTTTTAACTAACTGACATATACAAAATAAATGCAAAGCACCCAAAAAAAACAGGTCAGAAGTGTGGCTTCAAAACATTGAATCACCCAAAAAAAAAAAAATCTGTCCACAGACACTTCAATTGTTACAAGTAACACTAAGTGGAGCATCTGCCTTTGATAACTACTTAGGAACTGTCAGGGAAGTATACAATAACAGGTTCCAGAGACGGCAAAATCTGTCATTTTACACCAAAACCATTTAGCACATCAGTCATTTGTCTTGCCACTTGTCTGCTCCATGAGACCTCTTGCATCATCATCACGTCCCATTTTGAAAAGAAGTTCTAATATGGGAGCATAGGAAGCTAAATCAGGTTTCCCCCCTTCTATCTTCATTCTGTTTAGCACGCAGATAGCATCATCTACCTTTTTGTTTGTAGCATATGCTTTAATCAAGGAAGTGTAAGTCGAGAGATCTGGAGCTACATGATTGAGCTGCATTCTATCAAGGATATTCATCACATCATCAATATCGCCATCATTTACATAACCGAGAAGTAAAAATCTATATGGTACAACACCTGGTTTTATACCTCCCCTTACCATTACGTCGAGCAACTTTTCAGCATCCCTGCTTTGTCCTTGTTTGCACAAAGAATCCATCATTGATCCATAAGTAACCTCATTCGGCAAAAAGCCTTGATCAATCATATCCTTGACAACCCTAATCGACTCTTTCCAACAACCTAGCTTAGAATATCCATGTATAACACTATTATATGTGAAAAGATCAGGTGTGGCACCTTGATCAAGCATATCATACAATAGTTTCTCTGCCCTGTCGGGTTCCCCCCTCTTGCAAAGTGCATCCACAATTATATTGCATGTCACGGTGTTAGGCAATAATCCCTTTGAAACCATCTCATTCAGCACCTTCTTTGCCTTTTCTACTTTGTTCACTTTGCAAAGCCCATCTATAAGAGTATTATAGGTACGAACATTAGGATCCTTACCTCTAGAAATCATATTACATAGCAACTCCTCCGCCTTTTCAGTATCCCCCACCTTGCAAAGTGCATCAATGATGGCATTATAAGTCACAACATCGGGATCATGTCCTTTAGAAACCATGGACTGAAGCATTTCCACTGCCTTGTCCAATCGCCCTTTCTTGCACAACCCATCCACCATAGTATTATAGGTCACAACATCAGGTTTAATTCTTTGAGAAACCATGTAGGACAGCAGTTCCTCAGCCTTCTCAATTTCTCCTTCCTTGCACAGGCCATTAATCAGTGAGCTGTATGTGATTACATTTGGCGCAATACCCTCTGAAAGCATTCGCTCAAACAAACTAAATGCTTTACTAATTGTGTCTTCTTTACAAAGGCCGTCAATCAATGAGTTGTATGTCACTACATCTGGCACAATACCCTCTTGAGGCATTCGCTCAAACAAGCTAAATGCTTTACTAATTGCGCCTTCTTTACAAAGGCCATCAATAACAGTGTTGTAGGATATCACGTTAGGTGTGCAGCCAAGTTTAGGCATTTTATTGAACGCCATGGCTACGGCCTCACTAATCCTATTCTCATAACAAAGGCCCTTAAGTAGTGGATTGAAGATGTTAGGTTCAGCTCTCTGCCCTCCCTTGATAAACCGCCCCAAGAAAACCAAGCCTAGTCTTGGCTGATTAATTCGGATACAGTAGCTGATCAAGACACTATAGGTGCAAACATTGGGTGACGGTGAGACCCCTCTTGATTGGGTCCAGCGGTTGAAGAGTGAAAAGACAGTTGCATAATGGTTGTTTGAGTTCTTCATACGAGTTAAGGCTGTAAAGAGTTGGGTAAAGGAATAGATGGACGGTGCCGGGTTCTTAGCGGCCAGCAAGTGATCAAAAAATTGAAGAGCATCTTTAATAGTAAGAGTGCCCGACCGATAACGTTCTTTTACAAGTAATTCCAGCTGGCGGGTCCCCATGGCCATGGTATGAAATGGTTAGGACAGAAATCCAGAGAGGTCAGCTGCAAGGGCCTTACTGAAGGTGTGATATAATTTATCAATGGATTACCTGAGAAAAAAAAAAATGAAAGAATGGTAAATAGAGTTTGCATAAAGTGCTCAAGTCTTCCAGGTCAGTTCAATAGGTACCACACAGAGTACTGTTAGGTTATGCCCTTTTGGGTTAGGAGCGGTTTAGATACTGCATAAAGTTGGACTCTTCCAGAAGGGCTTTTTGGTCATTTTTCCTTTCTAGAGATTTGGTCAACGAGCAAAGTGATCTAAAGAATCAAGAAGCAAGCAATGACTAAAAGCTATAAAACAATAAATCATACTGAATGTAGCAAAAGGCTAAATAGGAACTCCTATTTCCTAAATTAATGTTTTCTGATCAGTCCTCTTATACAAATTAACAAGCCAGTAGTCTGTATCAAACATACTTTGTCTTTAAGAATCAGATTTTAGTAGTTACGTAGGACTGTTTTGTTTGTTTTTTTCTTCACTTGACAAATTGGTGCGTTGTTGAGGCTCAAAGAAATAACTCCTAGTACCAAACTAAAAAAGTGATGCCTCTAGAATGGTACAGCAAGACTTATATCAGATTCGATGCCTCTCAACAATTACGATTAAACATCATAACACCAGCCTAATTTATGCCCCCAACAAACAAATTACTCCTACTAAAGTTAATTAAACCATCTCAATTGAAAAGACAAGACTTGATCAGCCTAAAAGAAAAAGGACCCTGAGATTGCACCATTGATTGGAATTTGAATAACTAGCTGTGAAAAATTAATAATGATTCTGCAAATGAATCAGTCTGACATGATTATTAAGATATAAGTTCATCACTATTCCAGATTTGGTATGCCTGTCACAAATTATGTATAAGAATTCTTATACCAGCCAAATTTATGTCGCAACAAACCAATTACTCCTCCTGGAGATATTTAAACGAAAAAATTCTGAAGATCAAAACCTTACAAATTGGATCTGTGGAAGCAGATAGTGTGCATGCACAGTGATAACCAGCACATGTCGGTACCAAACTTGATCAGCTCAATTGCAAAATAACCTGAGATTGGAGTCCTTGATTGGAAACTGGTACTGTAACCTGCTCGTAAAGAAATTTTGCTTGAGAGAATACTTGATCAAATTATGAATTGCCTTTACATGATTCATCAAAATATTGTGTCACCATTACACTTGTAACATTCAAACTAAGTTTAGATGATGCGAGATAACCTGCAAAAATCCTAAGAACTACTAGAACTCTAATTACCTCATATACTACCGGAACCCTAAGTTTAGATGTATCCCTCGGAATGTTAGATTTATCCCTCAGAATGGTACTTAGTGTGTTCTCATTCTTTTAATTTTTGCATTCAATATTCCTAAACTTGTTGTTGGTTCATAACCTAAACCACTATTTCCTTCCTAAATAATCCAGCTTCACTCATAGTTGACAAGATAAAAGATGTCTTTTGCTTCTTATTTTCCACAATTTAGGCTCTAACTCGACTTTTTAAAAAGATACAAGACAAAGTTCCATAATTACCAATTTATAGGGTTAACAACTTCAATTAATTTGTTTTGTGTGTTATTTCTCCATTTGGGAAATGAAACCTAAATTACTTCCCAATGGAAAGGTTAAAACAATTGAATTCATGTACTCTCTTTGGGACAATTTATCAAGCACCTCATGCACAGTCAGAGGACTCCTAAATTTTACAAATGCAGTACCAAATACGCAACAGAATTTGAGGAAAGAAAAAAAAATCACCATAATCAATCAATGTGCCAATTACTGGCCTAAAGGAGGTGGCACAGGAGGTCAGAGGTGTTACCATGGTTAAGGAGAGACTAGTCGGTCTTCTTCAATCTTGCATTTCAGAGAAAAGGTTGAAAACTTGTTTAGAAAATGTGTAGGAAATGTAGCCGTCAAAATCTGCTGCTGGAAGCGAGAATATATCTCAGGGACATTTTAACAAACACTTGACATGCAAGAGAGTTCTATTATACCACTTCAAAGAAGGAAGAGAGGAATTTGTGCTTAAAAAATGGTAGCTCAGAATGGTATTCCTGTTTTTTTGCACGTAAGAGGACTAAATTGGTTGGTGGCTCATATAGTTAGACTACATTACAATGCACCCCAAGGATAATCAGGTGTGTGTACAAGTATACATTGGACAATTTTCGCTCTAACCCAACTTTTTAATAAATAGTGGATGATGATGCTTAACTTAATTACCAGATTTATACATAGGGGTAATAACTGTAGTGAATTGGTTATATGCCGTGTACCCAAGCATCTATTTGACAAAATTAGCAAAGGATACTTCTCATCCATTCCATGAAAAGACTTGACAAATTGAATTCAAGACTGTAACATCTCATGACATTTTGCCAAGCAACTTGCATGCATAGTGACCACTGACCACGTTCTACAAAAGTGCCAAATTTGAGGCCTAAATGCAAAGCACCTAAAGAAGCACTTACGACAGTCAGAGGAGCCTAGTCTGTCTTGTTTCATTTGGAAGAAGAGGTAGAGCGCGTGGTGCTTGGAGCGACAATACTTCTCAGAAGCATTCGACAAGCAGTGGGAGTGCAAGAGAGAGTTGAGAGAGGAGGTGAGCTGAGTCTGCCTGAGACTAGAGAGAAGTTGCGTGGGAAGAAGAGAGAGAGGCGGCGGTGTGGCAATTGGTCGGTGGGGATTGGGGAACAAGTAGAGGAGAGTGGTACTTTGGGTGGGATTTTAGAACAGCCCTTGCTCGGAATGAAAGGGAAAGCCAATTTGATCGGTGGGATTTAATTTGATTTGCGCAGGAGACCATTATCTTTCTTACGTTTTTGTTACTTATTATTGATTGTATTTTGTTGAAAATTGGATTGCGTCCAGTTATTAATATTTTTGTCAAATAAGTTTTTCAATTATAGCACATAATTATTATTATTAAGTTTTACTTCATTTTCTTAATTCAAATTAGCCCACTAGAATTTTTAATTAAGATTTCACTATGTAAAACCTTACATTAGTTGCTAAAATTGTCCATTTTAATATTATATCAATTGTTAGTTGACTAATTAATATACCATTTTGAACCAATTTCAAAATATAAATAAAATGATTGTAAAACTTTGATTAAAGGATGTCAAAAATATATAATTGTGGGGCTTATTTTGTTCATTGTACATAATTATTTTTTGTCAATTAAATTTTTCAATCATTGCACATAACTATTATTAAGTTTTACTTGATTTTCTTAATTCAATTTTTTAAATTAAGATTTCACTATGTAAAACCTTACATTACTTGCTAAAATCGTCAATTTTGATATTATGTCAACTTTTTTTTTTAAAACCTTCGCAGAAGCTGCAAAAGAAATTATAGTTGACTAATTAAATACTAATTTGAACCACTCTCAAAATATAAAGGAAATAATTGTCAAGAAAAAGTAATTCTAGATTTAGTACTATGTCAAGAATATTGAATGTGCAACAACCAAATGGAAAAATTATATCATATATGTCCAAGGATTAAATGTGAAAATACTACATCTTGAGTATAGTAAGATGTTGTGAGGGGGTCAAATAGTAAGTTAAACACATCATATGATTCATGCTTTCGTATATGTAAATTCAATACTATTTTCGTTATACTGAAAAGTTTTCATTTTTTCTTTCTAATTGATTTAAGATACAATTTAAAAAATATATATACCAAAGAGGGAAAATAAGAAGCAAGTGCCATTATATGACCTCAAGAATCAATAAGTGCAAAATTGAAGGAAATGTGAGAAATTTTAAAAGAAATTGTCACTATAATGTGGGTCCTATCACCAGAATCATAGGATGGTTACTCGAGATAGGAGTAGGTCCGATGCCCATCGGACCTACATTTAGGTTTAATTAGCTCTACGACCGTACAATTAGCATCAAGATCTATATGCACGGAAATTGATACAGACTTGCACGGATTTTGATACAGAGCACACGAATCTTGATGCAGATCGAATGATCATCACACCCATCGAACCAAGGTAGGTCCGATGGGCATGGGACCTACTCTGATTCCTGGTTACTCACTCCTTACCATAGTAACAAATGAATAATTCGGGTTCGGTTCGGCAGGGTCAAAAATTCGTGATTCGGGTATAATTCGGGTATAATTCGGGAATAATTCGGAATTATAATACGAGATCTCAGTGCATATTTAATTCATTACTGATAATTTACTATACGATATACTGTTTGTATTTGCCATAGAAGATCAACATAGTAAAAAATAATATAAAATAAAAAATGTACTCAAATCACATGGGTGCATGGGAAAAAGCATTCTCAAGTGTCACGTGTGCTAAGCCTCAGCTGTAATTTGAAATTTTTTTACTGTGATTGGAGACAAATTTGCCGAAGCCTCAGCTGAGCTGTCACGTGGTGCTTGGGGAAACGCGACAATTCAAAAAATTTGCCGAATAAAATTCGAAAAAAACGCGTATTATTCGTAAAATTCGTAAAATTCGCGTTTTATTCGGTCAAAGATTCGGTCAACGAATAATACGCCATTCGGTTCGGAAACACCCAAAAACGTTTTATTCGCGAATAAAACGCGTATCTTGTCACTATGCTCCTTACTGAAGCCCTCAATGCACTATTTCGATCCTCCGTACACTCCATGAAGCCAAAACTGCTCTGTTAAAATCTTTACCCTCCAATCAGCGATGGTGCGCTTGGATGTTTATTAGCTGGGTACTGTCTGATCAAATTATGTATGGTATGGAACTATGGATTCGGATAGCGGCAGCATAAAGTAATTTAAATATAAAATGAGAAATATCTAAACTCTATAAAATTACGAGTATTGATTAAGCGTTCAATTTATAGTTACAATTTATGTTTTTGAGATTATCATTGCAGTAATATTAACGATTAATATATATTATACTTATGACGAGTTAGTTCTAATTTCTTCCTAAATATATTTATAATTTAAAAGGGACATATTTTTCTAATTCTGAATTTGTAATAATTTATATCTAGAAAATGCTATTAATTTTTAGAGTAGGTTAAATTATCCCATTGTTTTAATTTGTGACCCAATCATGTCTCACATTTTTATGTGTATTTTTAAAGTACAAACAATCAATCTTGACTGCTCTAAATGATTTTGATATTAAAATACGTTTGGAGACCAACTTTTATATTTTTATTTTTATTTTTACTATTTTCTTTAGGTAGAAGATTATGGTTATTCAGAAGATTTTGGACCATTCAAAAACAGTGATTTTGTATCTATCTAAAAAATAGTAAAAAATTTCTAAAATATATAAATTTGGTCTCCAAACACATTTTAATATAAAGATCATGTTAAGCAATTTAAATTGACTGTTTGAACTTTGAAAACAAAGATGAGGATGTGAGGCCTAATTGGGAGATGAAAACAAAGCACTATGTTCTAATTTTAAAATTGTAACATTATTTTGTCTCTAAATCCTGAGGCATCCAAACAAACACAACTGGACACCTATGTTGGAATTTATATTAACATCACTTTTGAGGGTGAGCCGCATTTTAAAATACATGTTATATATTTATTTAGTGGCTCTTTTTATGCTTTGAATCCTCACAAGTTCAAATCATTCAACGTTCATATTAGTGATAAATATTTATACACAACTGGAAATTTTTGGACATGGGGCGTTTATTCTTACATATTTGACAAAAATATGGTTATATCAATTGAGCTTTTAGAAAGTGTAATTAAACTTGTTGTTAAACCATTTTATGGAGCCTCTAGCCTTTAAAATTCTCAAAAAACACATTGTATTTTAAATGATGTTCAAAAAATGTTTAAACTGATCGACCAAACCGTCAACTGGTACTTCATACCCCAAGTGCCTATAAAAATGTTTATTCGCTTATGAAAAATATGCATTCCTAAAAAAACATTATGAATGACTGAAACCTACTTTTGCATGAAATTAAAATTGACCAATTTTCTTAGTTGGCAAACTCAAAAGTCAGAACCGTCTTAATTATATAAATTCCTAGAGAAAATAGAAAATAGCGACTGTTATGTATCTGGTGTTGCACTGTATATGAATCCTATGTATCCACGGTGCTATGCAATTTATTCTTTTGAGTTTTGACCATTGCTTATTATAATTGGACCCGCTGCATGGTACGCTGCACAATTACCATTTCATCGTTTTTCTTTTTTCTTTTTTAAGAAAAAAAGAAGAAGAAGAGGAGTTCGCTTAGCTGTTAGATTTGAGTTTTATGCGAATGTTGACACCATCGAATAGTTCTGGAGTCTTGTGACCTTGCAATGTAATTCTGAGAACAGGATCAGAGAGGATGTAACAATGCTACTTACCTGGTAAGCACTGAATTCGACAAATTGGATGCAGCACAACTCCAAGTAAAAAGTCAATAAAATTTCTTAAATGGGCTGGGCTACAATTTTCTTTTGAAAAGCTTATCATGGTTGGTTGTTCTATTTCGGCCCAAAATGACCTCCAATGTGTTATCGGCTTATTCATTGAATTGAATGTTTCTCTTTCCAAAACCATTAAAGAATGTTGTTGAACGGAATTAATTTATGTCACAATTAACTGGTTTAATATTTTCATTGAAATTATTTTCAGGTTGGACGAAACCTCAAGTCTAATGAAAATGTCTGTTGGATATAAATTCATAGACAATAGTAATGGTTGAAGCCAATATGCATTGCAAACCATGTGCACTGAGCCACTGATCATGTTTATACAAAATGTTTCATTCGGAAAGACCATTCAACTTCAACTTCAACTTCAACTTTAACTGGTTTAATATTTTGATGAAAATAACAAGAAATTGTGAAATGTTGTGAAATGCTCAAATGCTAGAGATATCTTCTCACTTCAATTAAAACTTAAAAGCAATTGTACTTGATGTTCATAACACACATAGCCTCATCTAACAACATTGAATTTGGATACAATACAATACAATCCGGGTTTTAACTGACTGACATATACAAAATAAATGCAAAGCACCCAAAAAAACAGGTCAGAAGTGTGGCTTCAAAACATTGAATCACCCAAAAAAAAAAAATCTGTCCACAGACACTTCAATTGTTACAAGTAACACTAAGTGGAGCATCTGCCTTTGATAACTACTTAGGAACTGTCAGGGAAGTATACAATAACGGGTTCCAGAGACGGCAAAATCTGTCATTTTACACCAAAACCATTTAGCACATCAGTCATTTGTCTTGCCGCTTGTCTGCTCCATGAGATCTCTTGCATCATCATCACGTCCCATTTTGAAAAGAAGTTCTAATATGGGAGCATAGGAAGCTAAATCAGGTTTCCCCCCTTCTTGCTTCATTTTGTTTAGCACGCAGATAGCATCATCTACCTTTTTCTTTGTAGCATATGCTTTAATCAAGGAAGTGTAAGTCAAGATATCTGGAGCTACATGATTGAGCTGCATTCTATCAAGGATATTCATCACATCATTAATATCACCATCATTTACATAACCGAGAAGTAAAATTCTATATGGTACAACACCTGGTTTTATACCTCCCCTTACCATTACGTCGAGCAACTTTTCAGCATCCCTGCTTTGTCCTTGTTTGCACAAAGAATCCATCATTGATCCATAAGTAACCTCATTCGGCAAAAAGCCTTGATCAATCATATCCTTGACAACCCTAATCGACTCTTTCCAACAGTCTAGCTTAGAATATCCATGTATAACACTATTATATGTGATAAGATCAGGTGTGGCACCTTGATCAAGCATATCATACAATAGTTTCTCTGCCCTGCCGGGTTCCCCCCTCTTGCAAAGTGCATCCACAATTATATTGCATGTCACGGTGTTAGGCAATAATCCCTTTGAAACCATCTCATTCAGCACCTTTTTTGCCTTCTCTACTTTGTTCATTTTGCAGAGCCCATCTATAAGAGTATTATAGGTACGAACATCAGGATTTGTACCTCTAGAAATCATATTACATAGCACCTCTTCTGCGTTTTCAGTTTCTCCCTCCTTACATAGTGCATCTATGATGGTAGTATAGGTCACAACATTGGGATCATGTCCTTCAGAAACCATGCATTGAAGCATTCCCACTGCTTGTCTAATTGCCCTTTCTTGCACAAGCCATCCACGAGAGTATTATAGGTTACAACATCAGGTTGAAGTCCTTTAGAAACCATGTAGGACAACAGGTCCTCTGCCTCTCAGTTTCTCT